>RPOG01008933.1:0-12967 GCA_008086565.1 Thalassoma bifasciatum | reverse complement strand
TTCAGGAAGTCTCATAAAGATTTTTGTAAAATCTAGTGCTACTTTCAGAACGGACCAATTTGATCAGTTAACAAACAGATTCGGAGATTTTTACAACATTTGACTTTGTAGCAATTTGAAAATGTGTACGTCTAGTCTGAACATCCAGCAGTGTTACTTTAAACCAATGTTTATGGTTAAGGGAAATATAATACCCCCTATTTACCAAAAATACCTAATTTTAACACTGTTGTGCGCTGACTTAGATGAAAAATGGCTCATATTTTCTGCTAATGCCTCACGGTGAAGGAGGAAGAAAAAAAAAACGTTTCATAGGTAAAGTTATACATTTGGGCAGAGCTAAAATCTTTTTCCCTCTGATTCCAGTCATAATGTTGAGCTACATTTGGTGTACATAACTGTACTACTTACACAAGCATTACTCAAAGCTGACCCAATGAAATCCCAGTGTAAGTGTGTATCATTTTTGCCATCTTTGGACATCTCTGAGGATCTCTTTTATGTTGGTGGCTGCACTGTCCTGCTTTTAGGATAAGTCCAGTGAAACATCAGAAGATCTCAAGCACAGATCTGTAAAAATGTGTCAGCTGCCCAATGTGTGGTCCTCTGCCCTTACCTCTGCAGACTCCCAGCCCACAAAGCTTCGGGGTGTGTTCTTTTGGCTCTCAGCCTTGTTTGAGGGAGAGGAGGGGAGCACGTCTTTGGAGAGAGGAAACAAAGCCTCATGCTGTCTGATCATCACAGTCATCAGCTTCTGGATCTGAGGAGTCGCTGTGAAGAACAACAAACAAAGATGTGAAAGATTCAGATGAAGATGTCCTGTCTTCAGGTTTTTATGCAAATTGTAGATTCACTTTCTGAAGTCTTTTGAAAAATTGGATAACTGTTGTTTGTGTGATGTAAGATCAGGGGCGCAGGTTTCCTGTAGGTCAGTGGAGGTGGTAGTGGTGGTTGTTTGGGTTCAAGGAAGTAGGACAAAGTTCTTGCCGCTCCATCAGTGCGTTATATCACAGAGGTTCCCACATTTAGGATCTTTCCTCACCTGTTTGTTCAGCTTTTGTTTTCTAAAAAGTACCTCAAAGAGGAAAGGGTGTAGTCATGCTGCAGTATTGCCACATATCATTGCTTAATGAAACAGCAGGCACACTTTCTTTTTAAGTGCTGCTGTTCCTCAGGGGCTGTGAAACAGTTTTTGAATCAGGGGAGGGACGTTACTCTGTTGGGTTATATTCTTACCTTTCATCACAGTGATGGGGTCTTCGATCTGAGGTTTCAGCAGGTTGATCCCCATCACTGTGGCCAAATTCTCCACATTCATCTTATTCACTTTGGAGTGAAGCTGCACCTCAAACAGAAACCTGCAAAAAATGACAGCATGATCAGGAGGTTAAAGGGGTCAGAGGTCAGTATCTGCTCATAACTGGTAAATCAATTTGTGCTTGATTGGTGATGTGTCCGCAAACAATGTGTCCCACAATACTTTGTGCCTCAGTTTCTCCTCACCTGCACACATAGCTGAGAAGGTTGTAGTTCATTCTGGGGAGAAGAGCAATTTGTTTCTCAAGCTTTTCCCAACCCTAAGAAGACACACGAACAAGAGTTCACTGAAACTGTCCCCTCAAATTCTGACATTGATGACAAATGTTAGCTCTCATAAAGTCATGATGCAGACTCTAGTGCACCTCTGTGTTGTTGCAATCCAGCTGCATGGTGCAGTCCAGGAAGTCTTGGTACTGAGTCCAGGGCACCACCGGCTCAGGCAGCTCACGCAGGTAGAGTTTGAGTAGTGATGCCACCGTGTGGACATCTGTGTCACTGCAGGAAATGAAGCACAAAGTCAGGAGGATGTCCAGAAGAGCAGTGGAAGGTGGAATAAGCACCATTCAAATCAAATCCTCTCGAATTTGGTTGTATTCACCATAAACTACAGCTTCTGTGATGTCCCCCATTTCTCTCTGATATAGAGCTTTGAAGCCATTCATGTCTGGTTGCCATTTTGGAAAAGCAGAACCTAGCTTTGTTTGAGTTTCGATGCAATAGTGACCATCTGTAGACTGTGTGGACTGTTACTGGTACTAGATCAGCCTCTCTGCTGCAAACCCACAGATGGACCTTTCAGTTAGATGTGACACAGAATAACAGTGCTCCCCTGTTATTCACTTCAGCCATGTCAAGTCAGGCCAGGTAAAACTCACATCTACAATAACTTCAAAACATCAAGTTGTGAACAAATTCATTGTGAGCAGAGGAATGGGGTACTCTGACAACAATTGTCTCCTAAACTTGGTTGGAAACATGTTTAATCGTCTTATTTTTGGCTTGGTGTGTAAATGTTTCCTGTGTTTCTGCAGCCAACCCCAAGTGGACTCTTAAAGAATTGCAGTATTTAATGTTTCAGATCAAAGGTTGCTTCTTTGCTTCAGTAAACTTTTATCAGTTTTTTTTGTTTTGAACATTTTCTGTTGGCACTGACAAACTCACAAAATCTGTCAACTATTTCCAAAACAAAGAAAGTGGTAAAAACAACTTAATGCAGATTGATTTTTTGAGGTACATCTATTGTGAATGTTTCAAACATATTAGTGATGAACTTTCTTGCAAATAAGTCCTTCAACAAGTTTAGAAAGCAACCTTGAATCATAACTTTGAACAAACAGCAATAATTAATCTAAGCAGAAACACAAAGTAAATAGTAATGATCTGTAATGATTTTAACGTCATGCTACCCGGTCAAAACGGTGTGAACATGCCCCTGCATACACGATGGGATTTTTATTCTCTGAAAACAAACTGACTTCTGGCTGAAGTTGTGGTATTCTGCAGAGAATGGATCATCAGATAAGAGACACGTGCCTCTACAAGTACATGCAATGGTAATCTTTTGTTTCAGTTTTAATATCTCAAATTTTTTTCTTGTAAAATATAGCCTTACAAGGTTTTTTTAATGTTGTTAAATGTTCTTATATTAAGTTTCTCTATTTTGGCAAAATCTGTGATGAGTTTAACTGATCCGTGGTTTCAGTAACAGCGTCTCTCTTTAGACACAGACATTTTGGATTAAGTCTTTTTAAAGCCTTTCTGAAATACCATGACCATAAAACTTGTCTTTCACCTGTTGTTTGAACTTTGCTGGAAACACATGTTGAGGGGGAGGCTGTAGATGTTGAACTTAAATGACATTTTAAAAAGTGTCCTGTAGACTGGGTTGCAAACAAGCTGCAGTCAGGTGAAGTAGAAGTTTGAATCAACAGTGCTCTGTCAGAGGAGTTTGTGATGTTGAGTAATGCAAGCTTCCTCCTGTGTGTCTTCCTGAACAGGATGTGGTGTCGCCTTCAGCTCTGAAACAAAGACCTATCAGCCGCTATGCATCGCTCTCATTTCTCCCTTCTTTCTCAGTAAAAAGCTGATAGTGACGATTGAGTCAGTTTTCTCCTTATATAGCGCTGATCCTCTCAAGCTCAGTCAATGTACATCAAAGTCAATCCTTTGAAGAAATTTTAAATGTCTCATCCAGCAGATGTGATGAATAAACCACAAAGACACCAGTCTGCTTCTGGTTGTAATGCCGTGTTTCTGTGTAATGCTGCTTGTCTGCTCTGATGTCAGCATGAGTGAGTCTTACCTGGGGAAGGAGGGTCTCTCTCCAGCATCAAAGGCATCTCTGAACTGTTTAACAGCGTTGTCCTGACCGGGGAGACGAAAGATGCCCTCCTCATCCAGACCGTGCTCTTTGATGAACTCCACACACTTCTGCACCAGGATGGGAACCAGGTGAGGCCCGAAGCGCTGCTCATAGGTGACTGTGTCCCTCAGACTTTTTCCAAACACTGGACAGAGGCGACATGGTGAAACATGACACTTTGGACCAGTAATGTACAAGTGTTCATAATGTACAGTTCACAGTGTAATGCTCATACGAGAAGAGTAGACTTATGTTCAGATTTCCACTGATTCATATATTTTCTCAGTCCATATTTTAGCTTTTTTTTGTTTTGTTTCACACATTATGGCGTATTGGATCTGTTCTTGAAAATCTAATTTTTTTGCACAACATTATATTGGTCCCTGACATCTGTTTTTCTAATGAAAAATAGCTTTTTACTTGAGGAGAATCTATATGAAGGGGTTTGTTTACTATTTAGTTTGCACTGAGTTGCAGACAAGCTGCAGTCAGGTGAAGAAGAAGTTTACACCAACTGTTGTGACTCGTGTAATTTTTATGAAAAATGGAGATCGGATCTTCTTTTAAACACACAACACTACTTTCCTTTGTTCGTGACATCATTTTGTCTTGCATTATCTCACGCATGTCTAAATGTATTAATCAACATTAACCTAGCAATGTTTTGGCCTTCAGCTCATGATTCAGCCTTTAGCTCATCCTCCATTACTCTCCCCTGTTTCCAACATTACTACTGAATAAATTGAAGAGATTGTTTTCAGCAGAGAAAAAACACAGATCTGTCTTCTCACAGCTTAACTTCATCAGTCAGCGTGTTGTTGTCATAGAGACTTCAACTTGCTGTAAATCAGTTTCATCCAGTCAAGCCCAACTGGGAGGTGAAGATTTAGCATTAGGAATAGCTTGTTTTAGCTATAATCTCATTTTAAATTGTGAATTATGATCAAGCATATATCTACATATCAGACTTTTTCAAAATCACTAAGAAAGTTCTCGCAGTCCCTTTAATAGAAAATAAAGTTTATAACAGCTGTTGCAGGTGAGTTTGAAACATGTCAACTATGTTTGTTGAGTAAACCTAAAGAAGCAGAAGGCAGTTTTTTTAATAACAGCATGAGTTTTTACTGAACCTCCACTTGTTGGGACCCCGATGACCCTGCGCAGGGTGCGGACCCACTCCTCCATGTCATTCTGGGAGTTTGTCATGAACACGTAGGGACATCGCTCCCTGTCTCCAGTTGAACCTGTGAGAAAATGAGTATTTGTTGTAAAAGTTCATCTCACTGAGAAGGAAAAAGAGCTCTGTCCAAAAGTGACTGAAAAGTAACTGAAGAGTAGCTAATAAAAACACTGGTCTTGTTTTTGTCTCACTTTCAAATAAATGCAGTGTCATCAGGGCAGATATCAAACAGGAACATATTATTATTGCAGAAGTAGACTCTACATTTAGAAACATACAGGAAATGTTAAAATGACTCTCTTTTGTGCATTAGTTTAGTTAAGTGTCTTAGCTTTCAAGAAAGAAACGAGGCTCTGTGACTGCAGGCCTATACACAAAGCTCACTGATCAGCTGTACACAAAATGACCCTGAGACACTAGAACAAATTAGTTTGGCTTTTTCCCAAAGGTCAGTCACATACTTACGTGGTATGATCTCAAACAGGTACTTCCCAGGTTCTTCTGGGTTCAGAGGGAGTTCATTGACTTTACTGAAGCGCAGCTGAATGACTCCCTGTAGACCAGAGAACAGACAGAATGACCTCAGAAGAAACCACTACTGTGGGCACATTCACACATAGACCAACGTGTTACATTTAACTTTAACTGACCACTCTCTGAGTCACCACAGGGTTCAGGTAGTAACACAGGGCTTCATAAAACACTTCTCCTGCTGGTTAATTTGAGGTTAATCACACAAAGTAAAAGGCAACTCTCTGGTGCTTTGTAATCTTTGGTTCCTGAGGTGTGTCCAGGTGAAGTCTTTTTGAGGGTTGCTAAGCTGTGGCACTGACAGTTGAAGGGCAGCATGAAACATGTGAGCGCTTTGATAAAGACATATGCTATAAATGTATTTGTTAATTGACTTTAAGGAGTAACTCATGAGTAACAACATTTAGACGCACTCACTTCAATGCAGGTTGACTCAGAAAGTGTAATGAACAACTAATGAAAAATCCAAAGAAGAAAACAAAGGAAATAAACTACATTTAAATAAAAAAGTTAGCTATAGCACAGCCCAAATGGTTGAGTTTCACATAGGTACCACTACTGAAAGAGCTCATAACCAATCACAGCTCATAATTTTAGAGTGAGATCAGGGGTGACCAATCAGGTTTGAAGTGGCCACCTCTCGTCCTACCTCTGTTGATTGTTTGTATGATCTTTGAGTTCATTGTATGAGGAAATGTGAGGTACAGTGTATGTCACGGTCACTGTGTATAGAGTGCACTTCCTATTGTTCCTTATTTCTGTTTTTAAAACTAAGGTCAAAAGTACAACTGACCCTAAGACTCATGTCTCACCTCGAGGGTAAATGGGTTGGTATGACGTCATGTTTTCATTGATTTCTAACGCCTGAAAGGACAGCGGTCCTTACTTAAAAGTGCGGTGGAAATAAATAGGAGAATGTTGTGACATTTAGTGATAAGATTAAGGAGTGATATTTCTTTCACTTGCCCATCCCATTAGTGAAGTGAGACGGAGATAAGTAATGTGTGATAAGTGTGATTTTCCACTTGTCAAGTTACTTTTAACCGTTAAAACATCTATTCAAACTTCTCTGAACAAAACATTTTTCTTTCAACAACCACTTGCGAAGCACAGAAACAGTCAGGACAGTTGTGTTTAAGTTCCCAAGTCCTTTTCACACGAAGGTTTGATGATCATGTCCTGTAGTTTCAGACTACACATTATCTTTAAAGAGCATCAACATCCGACATTTGTCACACACTAACACTTTGTCATCATGGTAATTCCACCACAGTGTTGGTGATTTTATGGTTGTTAACTGCTAAAGGATTAAAGAAAAACAGAAATGAAGCTTAACAGAGATCTTCAATGGCAGGAGATCTTTTTTCTGAGGCTTCAAGCATCATTTGATTTGTTTACAGGAAGTGTTTAAAATTAGTCACACAGCAAGTGTGTTTGTGGTGTTGATGGAAATGTTTGTGGACAAGTTTCTATTACTTTAAATGGGTCAATACTTATAAACAGCACTTTCATCTATAAGTTAAAAACTAGTTTAAGGCTGGTTTCACACATTAATGAACCTTTTCTCATATAATGGTTTAATACGACAGACACTCTCAAATATTTGTTTGAGTTGATTTTGAAAAGCTTTCCTTTGCTGAAAGATTACAAAAAAATCCCAGTATGACACGCATTCATGCCTTCATACACACATTATTGAGAGTTTAGTCAAAGTGAATCAAGTGTCTGACCTGGACGGTGGTCTCTTTGTCATCTTTGTGGTAGGTCAGGGTGCTCCCTCTCAGCACAAAGTAGCGCTGCTGCCAGTTCTTCACCAAAGACCTCTGCTGCTTCTTGAGCCAGCCGGCCTTCAGGGGCCTCTCCATGGATCTGGAGGAGCCTGGTGAGCCCAGGCCGGGGCTTCCTTCTCCAGGTATCACACTCCTGGATCGAGCTGCAGAAAAACCACGGGACAGCGGTTGGTAAAAGTGTCATTAACACCAAACCTGCCGTGTCACAGGAGGAGCGGTGAATGCTACAGCACAGCACTTCCTCATTTTGATATGAAATACATCAGCCTCAAAGTGACGAAGGGGGCCTGCTCACTGTAGCCTATTTCTGCTCCCACTTTTAGACTGAAAGGAAACCACTGCTCTAAGCTGACCAGCTTCCTGTGGAGGGTGCATGAATGCAGCTGTGATTGTTCCCCATATATAGGACAGAAATCTGCAGGAGACTGAAAAGCTCAAAAAGGTCAAATATTTAAGTCTGGTTTTTGGTTTTTATTTTTTTTAATGTCACCTTTGGCCCACATGTCACTCTTAACGCCTGTGTGAGGTCAATGTGTGATGATCTCTCAGGGAGCTAAAGAAACAGAGGGAACAAGTCTACGTGGCTCTAAGTAGGTGGAGTTGGTCTCGATATCATGCAGCGTGGTAGCACTGCAGCGACTCATCGATGAGATTAGACCCTCTCACTCAGTTCTTCTTAAATTCCCCGTGTCTTGCTCAGAAAGATGATAGAGTCGAAGAGAAGAGGAAGGACAGCATCAGATAAACAGGAAGCTGCAACATCATGGTTGGAGGGCTGGCAACACTTTGAAGGTCTCCACCTAGAGGTTTGAGAGCTCTTTGGTCTCACTTTGATCGCATCACCCTCCCACTGATGAGAAGAAAGTTAAAGTGCTGTTGAGGAACTCCGAGCCCACACACTGAGGCAGATTTCACACCACACCCTCAGCTGAGAAACAGCTGCTAGAGTCTAGTCTCAGTTTGTGATGAGCCCACTCTCAGAAGAATCAGACAAGGCAAGAAGATAGCTACGCTCTGTCGTTGAAAGGCTTTTGCAAAGAACAACTACACAAAATATGTAGTGATTCAATAAATGTCATCATTGAGTATCAAAACAAAAAATTCAGAAACAGATGCATTTGTGCAGACTTCCATTACAAATGAATCAGTAATTCTGAGCACTGCCCAGCGGTTGTACCTGAATCAATAAAAACTCTGAACTACTCTTTATAGTATCTTTGATTGTGTTGTGTGCGAAGGGTCACAGATAGGTTTGACATTGGAAGGAAAATGGTTATTGCTTCAGGTTCATGTAACAGCCATGATCCAGGAACTTCATGACAACAGGTGATTTTGGCTCTGTTAACAAAGTAAAAGGCAGAAATTAACTGAGCACTTGTTCTCCTGCCTTTGCGCTAAGCTGAGCAAAGCAAGCGGATTGCTGGTGCTTCATTAGCATCCATCAGTGGATCTGCATGGGCCTAGAAATTTAGGACTGATGGGAGTACAAAAAACAAAACAAAACAAAAAAATATGAAAGCTGAAAGATGAAACAGCTGCATAAACATCAAACTCACTAGAAAATGAAAGGAAAAAAATTACAATGCAAAATGAAAACCATAAAAAAGACAAAAACAACTGCCAAAGATGAATCTAGCAAATCCAGACTCCTCCAGGCTTGAACAGGCATTAAGTGGCACACTTAAATGTTTCAGTAACAGGGAAGGAAACATTGTAGGAGTGAAGTGTGACTGACTGACATTTTTACACGTGTGCTGTGTCACAAAATGGCTTTTCAGCATGCACATAAACGTAAGTTATGATAATTAGAATACAGTTTACAATGTGTGAGAAATGGTTTGCTTTGTTTGTGTCTTCACAGTTGTGTCTTTGCAGTTGTGATGTGAAAAAAATGCCAGATGATAACTGACAGCTGTTTGCCAACAACTTTAAATCACACAGGAAGAATAGAAAAAAAAATGTGCCATTTGCTACAAGACCACAGACTGTACAAAAGATGGATGCAGTCTCAGTGAGGTCATTCATTTGTTTCTCACACAGAGTTTTAAAGCCTGTCATCAGCAGGAGCCTCGTTAAGTTAATCTAGTTTTGGTGAAGGTGAAGAGGCCTTTAGTGTCTTAGCAGAGAGCTACAGGCTGCCCACCTGTCAATAGAGTTATTAAAAATTCAATCCCTGTATCATGTGTGTCGATGGAAAAATGAAGAACCTAGACCAAAACCAATCTGTACCAGGCTGTACTGGTGTTAATTTCTGAATTAGTGTGTATGGGATCTATGAACTGCAGCTTTAGCACTTCCACAAAACTTAATATTTAAAAAACAGAAGTGTCTGCTTGGTTTAATCCAGTGGTAACTCCAAGTGTTGAAAAGTTAAGTAAGTATTGAAGTGAAGAAACTGCAGTTCTTTAAGTTTTCACGTGCAGCTGGCTCTTATATAGACCAGAGGTCTTTAGCAGAGGTCCACAGCTCCCAGGGAGTCCATGGAGGTACTGGGGGGGGTGTCCATGTACCTTTTGTTGATAATGCAATTTTTTAAATATTTGAAAGTTTATGAATGGCAGTCACACTACTAAGGTGTTACTTTTGTCTCCACATTTATATTAAAAATCAAAATGCCAATTCTATGCCTGATCATTTAATTGACAGATAGTGTTGCTAATGGCACTGGCAACATTTGATAAGCTATGTTTATAAATGGTAGCAGCAAGGCCATCCTACTCAACCCTACATCCTAATGAATTCTTTTTAATAACTTATTTGTTTTTAAGATATTGAATATAAAAGTTGTACATAGATTTGCCTAACAGATTGGGGTGTGGTGGAGTTTACAAATAGAAGAGCAGGATCTTGCTACTTGACAGACGACAGAAGACTGTGGTCGCCCACCTCAGCTCAGCTTCTGGGTCGATCGAGGAAGCATTTTCAATCTGGCCACCTCTAAAGTCTGACTATAAAACTCTTCAGGAGAAACAAATGAAAGATGTGACAGAGACTAAGTGCATCTTTTAGTCTTTGGATAAAACAGGTGAGGCACTGCAGAGTTTGCGACTGGGAGTTGGGGAGCTCTGAAAGGTTAAACTAGCGTTTGTGTCTGCAGAAAGCAGCATGTTTGTGTGTGTTATAAGTAAGCCAATGAGCACTTTTAACAAATATCAAACTGCTTCTCCAACACTTCACTGTTTACTGCATCATAACAACTAAGTGTCTGTCATATCATCCCTAAACCAGCACCCAGTGACTGGTGTCTAGTTTGGATGCAGCATTAACACAGAAGTTGACACAGACAAAGTCAGAGCTCTTGCATCAGTTTCCTGCTGGCAGTCTGCATCACTTCAGCTCCAGGGTTTGAAATCCCCAACAGTACACAAAGCATTTTATGCTAAAAAGATGAGGGGTCAGCATGTGTCAGCTAGCAGCGCCCACTTCACTGAAGTAAGAGTGTGGTGGTGATAATGATGATAGTGACTGATATTCAAAAGTCAAAAGTGGCTGCAGCAGCAACTTCCTTCCACATACTGAACAACCAGCACCACTGATTGTAAGAGTGATAAGAGGTGGTGCTATAACGCTGGCACACTCTGTGCCATGAAGAACAAAACCAGTCTCTACTCGTGTTCAAAGCACACCTCATCTGAATGCTGTCTGAGCTGGAAACTGAAAACAGTGTTTCTGATTCTGGAGCTCTGAAGGGTAACATGTCTGTAGACACTTTCACACACTCGCAAGTTGGTTAATGTGCTGTTTTACAACATGGAGATAACTTTTGAATACATCAGACAAAGCAAGTTAGGGTGAATAGTGTTTTAACTGAAAAAAGATGTTTTCTGTTAGATGACAGCAATTATTAATTTTTGAGTATAAAAAAAATGTTGGTTCGTGTGACCATGCAGCAAAAATCCATCAATGTACTTTAATTAATGCTAAAATAGTAAGGCATAGATCAGTCACCATGTTAGCAGATTGAGAGCTCAGTTGTACTGAACACAAAAAAGTCATAGTAGAGGAATATTCTTGGAAAAATAAAAAAGAATATGACTTCTAGAAAGCATTATCTTTGATGTTGAGTTTTGGTCCAAATCTTCTCAACTTGATTAAAAACAAGAAATTACAGCTTACTGCATTGAGTTTGCATGTCTTTAAAGAAAGCTTCTAGTACATATTGAAACCCTCAGTGAGATGTATGTAACCCCAGAGCTGTCAGTGAACGCAGCACGGACACAGACTTACCTATGCGAGCTGTCTCAGCCTTGAGGGTGCTGAAGTCCCAGTTGCGAGGTAGTTTCAAAGACATTGTCCTTTACGCGTAACACAGGTCAGTGTTTCATATCACACATACAACCCCACAAAACACACACACACACACACACACACTACACACATTGACACACAAACTCACACACACTCACTCAAACACCAACAGTGTGGAGATAACGCAGATCAGACTTCCTACTTCCTGTGTGTTGATTTGTCTTCTTCTTTTTTCAGCCTCACTAAACGCGTCCCCTCATGCTGCCCTCACGTCCATGTTCATACTTGTTCTGATCAAGTTCTCTCTGACAAACGGCTTCAAGACTGATTCACTCAGAGATGCAGAGCTCCGGGGCTGTGGAGAGAGAAGTTTACAAATGGCTAACGTTCAATGGTGTCAGGAGGAGACAAAAAAACCACAAGTGTTTTATAAAGGAAATGGGTTTTCACCTTCAGGTCTGAGTCCTTCAGTGAATGTCTCACTTCACAGATCTGCCACAAGAAATGAGGTTCTATTTGGTTTGAGCCTGAGAAATCATCGACTGAATCTTTTGTGGTACAACTGCAGGTTTTAAAGAAATGAAAGCTGGATAAAATCTGTCCGTAGGGGTCAGGGTATAACAAGATATCTATTCTGAAATGGGGAAGAAGAAAAAAAGAGGGAAGAAAGCAGGTCACACAGAGAACACCACATGATCTTTTTTTCCATAACTTTAATCTTCTTTGAAGCACATTTCAGCATGAAAAAGTACAATTTTTCTCCAGACAAAGAAACACAAACCATTGCACGGCTTTAGAAGAATATACTGAAATCATACAGCTTTAGAATAAGCACAAAAGAAAACATCCACAAAAGGGAGAGCCTACAAGAAGTGGGGACGGTTGTATCTCCCATACATTCCTCAGAGAGGGTCCTGGCCTGGCAGGATTCACAACAGTGAAGTGGCACTGTTTGGGTTAAAAATGGCACAGAGGTGTCTCCTGTGTGCCATGAAATCAAAAGACAATCAGCTTTTTTTGAATTTATCGTTCATCATATGCCTCTATGTGATCACGCTTCACCTTCAGGGGGAACTGGAATGTATCAAACAGCAGTGAGAAAGGGTCAAACCTTTCGGCTCAATGCAGCATTTGTGTTACGCTCCACCAGACGACCACAGGAGCCGCAGCTCCCTCTAGTGACCACTGTAACACCAGGCAGAGTAATGGCAGTAAAGAGCTGCAGGGCTGAGAAACCATATCTGATGCTTTAGAAATGCACCTTACTGGGAACTCTGGAAACTTCCATTTTAATCAAAGGGAAACGATGCAACACAGCGCTACAAGTCTCTGTGTTGCAGCAACTTGCTCTGAAGTTGACACACTACAGCTAGCAGGGAGGGAGCCTAGGAAACACCCGACTACACTAAAGCCACAGCAAGAAACAACGGAGAGAAAATACTCCTCTGCTATTTCAATATCCTCTCTTATATGGCATTAATAACTTTAAATAGTTCTCTAAACAAAAATACTAAAAACACTCAACGTCTCTTAACA
>RPOG01008930.1:0-12975 GCA_008086565.1 Thalassoma bifasciatum | reverse complement strand
ACTGGAATCTCACAGGGTAGAATCTCATGGGGGTAAATCTCAGACATGAACTGAATAGAATATGACTATTTATGTGTGAACGTCTATGTAAGTCTGCTATAAATATTACATTTATTTCAGGCACACTGAAATCATGCATCAAAAATTACAACAAATTAACAGAATACCAAAAGTACAAAAGTTAAATCAATCTTTAAAGCGAGTTGTGCACAAACAACAAGAACTTCATGAAAAAAAAAAACTTCCACAAGTCCAGAATAAAAACACAAAGAGCACAGCGAGTTTCTCAAACACGTCTTGTTTCGGAACAAATCCTTTTTTTTTTTTTTTTCCCTTTTTCAATCTTTGAAGCTAAATTTGTGGCAAAAAACCAACATCAGACGGCTTCACAGGAAACTTTTGGCTGCATGGTGTTACAAATTATTATTCCACCGTTGTGATTGTAGGCTTTTTCCTTTCTCACACTCTCGCTTTTACTGCAGTTAGGATCCAAAAAGCTTTTCTCATCCCCATTTCAGAAGTGTCTATTTTTTGATCTTTGAACCTCCTGAGAGCAAAGCTTTTATGCTATGCCTTTTTTTATTTTGTCTTGCTGTTTGGGATAAGTAAGACCTAACAGTATAACAACCACACTTGGTCTTTGTAAAGGAAGTTATTAGTTTGAAGTTGAAGTTCTTGTTAGTTATTAGTGTTACTGTACATAAATAAACTGCTTTCATTCAGGAAATACAGATATTATTTTTTCACCTCTCTCTATTTCACCTTGGGCTGATATTCCTGACATCTTGTTTTCACTGAAATGGATGAAGTGTTGTGATATCACCAATAGATGACATGGGCAGAAACCCTAAATGTGATTGGTCAAAGTTTCCAGACATGACGTATCATGGGTTTGAGAGGCAGAATGTATGGCCCTATGAAATCTTTTTTTTTTTTTTTTCATTTTCCATTTTTAGAATTCTGTTTTTTTTTTACTTTTATACCTATTTTATCACTATATAGTGTGCTCTTTTTGTGTCAGTGAATAAAATGTTCATTGATGAGATGCAAAAATCCTTAAATTTACCGATGTAATCCATCATTGCACAGTATTTCAAGTCAGATTTCCCCGTTTCCATCAGTTGTAGTTCAGCACTGGTGCTACTGCTTAAGTTGGTTAAAACCCCATTCTTCCTAAGAACCTGATTGGTTTTCAGCCAGCGAAATCCCATCATCCCATTACAGCATAGTTTTACTATCATGCAGGTAAAAAATGCTAAAAACCAACATCACCTTTCAGTTGTCACAGTTACGGTAAATGTCAGCGTATAAGAAATGAGTCTCCTTCTATGGTGTGCTGTCAAAATATACACATGAGCTTTTTTCTAAGATATTTCTGCGGAAACCATGTATACCATTTAACCTTCCTCTAGTGTTAGGGTCGCCACTGACCCGTTTTAGTTTTTAAATGCATAAAAGAATCACTTAAAATTGGTTTACTGCATCAAGGCTTCTTGACTTTGTCAGGAACGTTGATTCCAACAAAATTATTTACAAGCAACAAAATTTCAATCAGGGCATTTTATAATGTTGAGATTTTTTTTTTTTGTTTAGTGTTATAAAAATAAGATTATATACCAATATTTAGAGCCAAAATTGAAATCATAAGTGCACTGTCAGCCATCACAATGACAGACACCTCCTCTCCCAATCATGTGAGCTTCAGGGGACACTCATTTGTGTTTCCAATGCAAAAAGTATCTCTGCAAAGAACACACAAAAAGTGTAACTTTTTGCCACACAATGCATATTAAACCATGTACGCTCACGAATCAGTATTTTGTTTTATGACCTGTTCTGTGTTTCTACGTGTTTATATTAAAGTTCTATTGCTGGCACAGAGTCGCATCCAAGTACAGACACTAACAACAGGGTGAGAATATACTATGACAGGGATGCACTGATGCTGGTACCAGTGTCAGGTATCACAGATGATACGATGCTGAAATACTTCTATGTTGGTAAAAGAACGCCAAATACGACAACGTTGGATACCACTGTAAGCAAGTTGGCTCATCATTGGTGCCCAGGTAGAGGACCATTGACAGTTAAAATGTAGGCAACGTGCCGGTGCATCACGGTCTTCGTTTCATTTTTTATAATGAGAGTGAGGAAAAAAAAGATATTTTCAAAGTCCCATTAGAACTGCAATGATGTTATTAAGTATTCAGATTGGTGCTCAGTACTGGCGATGGGGGATATATCGAATATACTCGATATATTGCGGGTTGTTGCACATGGGATGTATAAAATGACTCTAAGGCGACCATCGAGTATAAGTTGTCAGGTTCACGTTCTGAGACGTCGGTATGTAATTTTCTTCGTAGATGCGTTTCTTTCACTCTCAGTGCCCAAATAGCTTACTGTTATGAACCTGTGTGTCCTTCAAAATAAGAGCATGATGTAAAACTAACATGACACCACAAAACTACAGTGAGAGCTCAGACTCAGAGACAGAAGTTACGAACAGAGTCCTTTCAGCTCGACCAACAATATACAGGTAGATGATTTATGAAAATAAAAGTTAGATTGAGTCATCCTCAGTTTTAGTTCATGTTATTATGATTTTTTTTTTTTTTTATCTCCATGGTTGTAATTTTAGAAATCTATTTTTTTTTGCGATCAATTATTTTTGTTTATTTCAAAAAAGAGAGGGGCATGACAACTTAGAAACAGAGGCACAATGAAAAGAGTTTCCCTTTGATAGATTCATACATGTCAATGTCAAAACTGAAAATATATGAGTACATTGGATAGTTAAATAAATAAATAACCCCACCCCCCACCCCCTGGTTGGCGACATCCCTCCCTCCCATGTGATTTTCTATATAACAGATTACAGTAAATAATACTGTGTATGGTATTTTGATCATTCCTGGGAACCGTAAAACAATTAAAATTTTAGAAATCTATTGAGACAACCATGTGATACATTCAGCCAGATAAATACACCTGAATGAAATATTTGACTGAATTAAAAATGTGTGCCATTATAAAGTATGTTTTTGAATAAAAGGTTTGTTAAACTTAACCTGATTTTGATTTTTCCCTTTCTGGCTGCAATCTGACTGAAAGGTCTGCTTGAATCATTATAATGGTGTCATTTTATTCATTAAAGGGTTGAATTAAACATTTAATATGGTGATTTACAGGAAAAATTACCAAGGTATTGATTTTAGGCCATTTCTTGCAGCCCTACTCAGTACCAGTGAGTGCTCAAATGAAAGGGCTTGTGCTTGTACTTGGTTTGATAAAAAGTGGTATCAGTGCAGACCTACACACTACCTTAGCAAAAGTAAACATATCTAGGATGACAACACCCCACCCCCACCCCCCACCCCACTTCCCAGATCTACACCTGTTATTGAACATATAGATATTGTGTGGTCTTTTGGTGACACTACATACTAGCTCTTCTGCTGATGCCGACTGGTGATATGGTAGAATTAGCTTATTGTTATCAAATCATTTTAATCCAAACAGGCTTTAATCTGTTTCACTGCATCTTTTACTTGTCGTGCTCGACAATGAGTCTGTAGTTGTTTGTAACAATTTCTTGATTGAATATACTCTCTCACAAACACATCGTGGTTTTTTCAAGACGATCTTTCCTGGCTTATCTTCCTTCATTTTGGAATCGATTGTTTCGTTCATAAATGCTCAATCAATCTGAGCCATGGAGCTGAACCAAATGAAAATAACACAGTAAGTAAATCATATAATCACATTATATGGATGCAAATTGATTGTATAAGTTGACTTAATGTATTTTCACCCATAAACATTGTTTCATAGTGATGTAAACTCAGACTAATTGTTAGTAAAGACTTTCCTTGCAGCCAGGTTTTCAAGGTGATCTCATCAAACAAGACCTAAAACTTTTCTTTTATCCATGGGTCTGTAGAGGAAAAACTACTTGATTTCATCTTCACTTATTGATTTAGACTCACTCTTTATATATGAAAATATACACAATTTGATTTTCACATAGACCAATGAGAATCAACCAAGGTCAGAACTTGAATGTGTGTCTGAGACAAATAAGAAGTAATAATCTCAACAACACAACTCACAAGTTCTTTCTTTGTACTTCAAAATGATTCCTGAAATTAACCCCAATTTAAATTAGCTGAGAAAGACAATGAAAGCAGGTGGAGGGAGCCTGATACAGAGCAGAGGTAAATGGACCATTTGATGGCAGGCGTGTGCAATATTAGCCCCTCACAGCCTCAATTTCCTATCTACATGATGGAATAAAGATGAACCTTCAGTCTCATTACTCAGATACTCTCATTTTCCCTGTGAAGAGGGAACTTAACAGGAATATGGGCAGCCTGCCAGCAGGGAGCACAGGTGTGTGTGTGTGTGTGTTTGTGTGTGGGGAGCTGAGAGAGTGTAAACTAGAGGTGCAGGGGAAAGTTGGTGGAGAAGCAGCGCTCAAGCTGAACTTTGTGGTTCAGGGCCAAACAAATATGTGCATTGAGTGAGTGACTTGTGCTCTCAGGTCCTGCTGTGTAAAGCAGAGACCACTTCAGGTGCACTCCTGCAGGTCTGATTGGCTCTCTCAGTGAAGCAGGACTCCAATGCTGCTGGGTCTCGAACAGACTGAGAACTGAGGTGAATGGGGAGATAGACGAGCTCACGAGCTGTAAACCCCTTAGATCACCCAGACTGTATAAAATGTTTAAATAATTCAGGGTTGACTTGTGATTTACCCCAAACAGAAAGATTGATGTTTAAAGGGACTGTGAGGACCATCCGTTTGAGGTGGATTGCAACGACTCCTTTGGCCTGAGGACTGTCGTGGTGACATGACTCTGAACAAGGAGGGTATCTGTTTTGAAAAATAAATTATCAGATTGTCTTTTCAGCACCACAGTTTCTTTGTTCAAGACGTAATTTCATCAGATACAATGGGACAAGGTCATGTATCTTTTGACAGTTACATAGCAAAAGTGTTTCAAACTTGACAACAAGCAGAAGGAGCAGCCAAGTGTCTGTAACATTAGTGAATCCTAGTTATGTCCTACCAGTGCTCATCTACCAACTCCAACCTCACCAAGCAGAGCAAACGTAACCTGGCTCTTCATTTTTTTGATAGACTCCTTTATCTTTTTTTATTAATAAGGTCTCAGGTTTGAAAAGATCACTCCAATTTTTACTGCTGCATGTGGGTTGGATTGAACATTATCACAAGCAGCTTAACACGTTTTTTAGCCTTTAACTCATGTTTTAGCCTTTAGCCTGTGCCCTTTTACTCTCCTGTTTAGCTTTCTCCATGCTCTTTGGTGGTTTTCTGTCAGACAGTCTACATTTGGCACTACTCACAGCCTGGTACTCTAAAGTGTGTCTCTGATGTTGGTGAATCCTGGTTATGTGCTACCAGTGTTCATCTACCAACTCCAACCTCGCCAAGCAGAGCAAATGTAAAATCACTCCTCATTGTACCAATAGACTCTCAGGATTGAGCAGATCACTGCAGAATAACTGCTGCATGTGCGTAAGAATGAGGAGTATCACAAACAGCTTAACCGATGTTTTAGCCTTTAGCCTGTGCTCTTTCACTCTCCTGTTCAGCTTTTTTCTGTGCTCCTCTGTGCTTTTCTGTCAGACAGTCTAGCTCCAGTGTCCACAATTACGCTAAAAAAATCATAAAAATCATAAAAACCATTTTCAACAGAGTAAAACACAGATCACAACTAAACTTTGTAAGCCAGCATGACATTGTCTTAGCGACTTCGGCTTGCAGTACATCAATCTGGTCCTGTCCGACCTGATCAGGAAGCTAACAATAAGCATTAGTAAAAAACTATTTTGGTGCTGATAACCATATTTTGATTTATGGCTCATGATCAGGCATTTATCTAGATATGAGACATTTGTAAGATCATTTAGAAAGTCTTCACAGTCCCTTTGATGAAGGATTAAAGTCAAATCCGTGTCCATATTGATAATTAACTTTTTAGGGCCAACTGGTGCCCCAGCATTATAGGCAAGACAACATGTATTGCTGCACTAGTCATAGTTTTTTTTTACTCTTGGAAACATAATGGTATCAGAATCGGATATCGATAGAAATAGAAATACTACACAACCATAGCTTAAGATAAAAAAAGAGATTGTGAAGATGAATTCATCATCACTGTTATTTTCTGTTTGGTACATAGAGGTACACTGCAGGCTAAAGACAATTCAGGAGATTACAGATTACTATGAGAACACGTTTCAGCTCTGAGATGGTTTCCAACCCAGTGTTTCCATGAAGTGAGGGGCACACAGGGACACTGCAGCCTTTTTTTAATGTCAAGTGGATTTCTATTGATCCCTTGCCCTATAGCTTCAGCACGTGACACAGGGCCGGGAGGGAAAAACTCAATCTGCATTTAAATACAGCATACAATAGGATCATTGCACATAATCCTGAGGCCGTTTTATTGCAGTGATATTGTTTTCAAAAGAATGTATTATCTTGATTCCTTTTTTTCCATGGTTGTCTTTCTGTTGTCTATCTTAGTGTGCGATGTCTTCTGCTGAGCTTGGGTTCAAATTTGAACAGTTGAACAGACTTGGTGATGATCTTATGGGTAGGAAAGCTTCAAGGATTTAAAAAAATACAATAAAACAGCAACAAAATTATGTTACTACCTAGAAGATAGCACTACGGTGGCCACTAGGTATCAAATAATTTGCAAATTTAAAAAGCTTTGCAAAGGGAAACAACACAACTACACCCACCAAAACCACCACGGCTAAAGCCACAATGCAATTGGAATTACAGCAACAATGGAAGGTAAGGATTCAACTTATGCTGTTTTCTAATGGACAGTTTTCCCAGTAATGACAGAAAAGTTGTGAAAGTAAGTAAAAAATAGTATTCTTTTATAACTTCAGCTCTGATAAATATAGCTGTGCAGGGATCTCGCCTTGTGATCCCCTTTGTGGTACTTATATTTCTATGATTATGTTGAAATGCTGAGTATCGGTCCCTTAAAGACAGAGATTTAATAAATAGGACTCATGGGTGTCACTCACATGTAAAGTTAAGGGTTGTGGCTTGGTCTTTCAGCATTAAGCATTTACTGAAAGAAAGTGCTTAACGTTGAAACAAGACTCAGCATTTCAACACTGAGCTTTTCCTGCAAGGAGAAGCCATAGAGTTGAAATGTGATGCTCAGCATTTCAACATTTTGCATTTGCTGAAAGGAAATGCTGGGCCCCCTCTCTTCTAGTATCGTTATGTTGGCTGTCGGTGCAGTTGTGTTGCTTCCTCTTGCAAAACATTTTCAATTTGCAAACTGTCTGATACCTGTACCTACTGTACATCACATGTAAACAACATTAACAATCAATGAGCACATTCATTCTTAAAGTTTTCTAAAAATGTAAGTATCTGCCGTGTAAACCAGCATGTTGTATTGTGCAGGGCTCCTCTTTTAGGTTTTAGCTCTCAGTAATTTCAGAGCTAATACCACCATGCAGAAAGAACAGAACCTATTTTTTGACCCATTAAACCACATGAAATCCTACATTTCCCCTCTGGTCAACTTCAAAGCTGAGAATTTGCTGAGTATCACAGTTACACTTTGGGTAAAACATCTTTAAAATTCTCAAAGTCTTAACACTTGAATGCATGGAGAGGATATTTCTGTCTTGTGGCAGAATAGTAGCACCATTTTTCTCTGCCTAAGACACGTCCTTATCCCTCCTATCAGGATGAAGGACATTTGTATCTGAGGGCTTTTGCAGAAGTCCTTAAGCTGTTCCATAAAATGTACAGTAAGATTAAGCTGTTTGTTAAAATGAGTGCAGAGAACCCTATCTACACTGTGGACTAATGGAAAACGTATTGTCATCACAGTCACACTAATATTTGAATAACTGCATTATCAGTACACGCAGTGGGTTCTGTTTTCTCTGGAGGAATATTACTTTATCATCTTGACTTTGCATTGGGGGATCCGACTTGCAGCAGACTCCAGCTGCACAGCAGTTCATTGGGGTATAACAATACAGCGGCTGTCACTGTCACTCTGTTATTCTCCCTTATGGCAGAGTGCTGGAGGATAACTGCTCTCCCTGGTGCTTTAGAAGCTCCTCAAACCAGTGGTGGAATACTGTGGCTGTCATGGCATGAAAACAAGAGGAAGTACTTTTATGTGACCAAGAATGTTTTCATCTGTATCGTAATAATAGGCTGTCATAATGAGCATATTTTAACACATTTGGTTGTACATGGGGCTGCAGGATGTGGCCTAAAATGAATACCTTGATATTTTTTTGGCTCGCAATACACAATATGTATCTTGATATTTTGATTTCTCTTGTAAATCATTCAACCCTTTAATTTATAAAATGACACCAGTATAATGATTCAAGAAGATCTTTTAAATAAAGTTTATAAAATTTGCAGCCAAAAAGAGGGAAAATCATAATCACGTTAGGTTCAACAAACCTTTTATTCCAAAACACACTTTATATAGCTACATATTTTTATTTCCAGTAAAATATTTCATTCAGATGAATTAATCTGGCAGAATGTAGATCAAATAGAATTTGAAAATAACATGAACTAAAGTTGGGGATGACTTATTCTTACTTTTATTTCCATTAATCAGCTACTTTTGTATAGTTGGTCATGCTAAACAGACCCTGTTGGTGACTTCTGTCTTTGAGCCTGGGCTTTCCCTGTAGCTTTGTGGTATAATGTTAGTTTTACAGCACGCTTTTATTTTGAAGGACACACAGGTTAATAACTGGAAGTTAGTTGGGCATTAACACAAGGTGTATTGATGCTCCATGAACCGTCTGTGGGAATATTTAACATACAACACGACAGTTTGAGGATTCTCTTCCTCCCTTTGTTTACTTTGCAGCTCAGAGTTTTATTTTTGGTGCATTGTTAGACATTTGGGGTGAAGCTGTAAAACTTTATATGTTTTCTAAAAACATCTCAGCTTCCAGTTTTTTGGTACTCAGCTGTAACTAACGCTAAATGAAGTTCATAGGGAAACTGAACGTGTTTGTTGCTCTTTTTTGTCGTGGAGAGCTGGGAGAGAATCAGACGAGGATCGCACAGGCAGCAAAGCAGCGCCTTTTCTCTCGTCTCCCAATACATAAACACAAATGCACAGGAGAGTTTTCTGGCTGAGCGGGGGAGTAAGCTGTTTAGTGTGAGAAGCACCAGCAGAGAGTAAAAGAAACACAACTATAAAGAAAATTACATACTGACGTCTCAAAACATACCTGACAATTCATACTCCATGGTTGCGACAGTCATTTTATACATCCCACGTGCAACAACCCGCAATATATAGAGTATATTTGATATATCCCCCAGCCCTAGTTGTACACAAGAATGAGGACCTGTGCCCGTCGTTGTCGTTTTCTGGAGGTGGCAGCACCAACGCAAGTCAGTGTGTCCAGCACTCAATGTCCTGAACTCAAAACGTCCTCTGTACTTCTGAGATCACTTTCAGCTGAAAATGGTGCATACGACTGCTGCTGTCACTGATGTCATTTCACCTTTTGTGTCGGATAATCAGAAATAAGAAAGGGTAGGATATCACCTTTGTTAACAGCACTGGTCCTTTTAAAGTACAAATCACAGGTCAAAGGATGCTACGAACACGATAACACAAGTTTGATCAATCGTTTGCCTTGACTCAAAATGGGTCATTGCTTGATAAAATTGAAAAGAAGCAAATACAAAGCACACGTAGCATTCAGAAGCAGACGTCAAGGTTATTATCAAGGATAGAGGAAAGACTACTGTCATCTGGTCTCGAAACCTGAGAACTTAAGGTTTCTCTGAATGAACCTACCGGCTGTATCATATCCTCCAGTTCTATTTAGATTCTTGGTTCAGGAATAGAGATGGGTATTGATTCCAATGTCATTATCTATTCCACTCATAGATCTGACTCTTTAGTGATTCTCTTATCATTTCCTCCTGTGAATTTTCTGTGAACTCAAAGTGGGCTTCACAGGTTTTCAATGTCAACGAGTTATTGAGTTCACAAGTAAATAAATGTGAAATTGGTCAATGAATCTAGAATTATCTGAATGTAAATAAATAAAAATAAGTAACAAACGCACCTTACATGATGTCAATGTATTAATTTGTTATGTTTTATTTACTGAAGTTTGTCACTTAGTGTTTTAAAGTGGTTATGGCAATGCTTTGAGTTGATTGGAACCTTGGGGTTGCTGTAGTTTTGCCGAAGTCAGCCATGAGTCTGCAACTATTCTTTTATATTTCAGTTTGGAAAAAAATTGCCTGTTTTTATTTTGACATATAGAGAGTTCAGTACTGTAGAACAAACGTTATTGTGATATGTTTCTATGATGACAGTTGAAATTCTATTCCGAAACCCATGCTGCGTGTTAACAGTTAGCATACCAGTGTTGTTTCCCATATACATTAGCATTAGGCTAGTACTATGTTTTCTACATTGTTTTTGATACATTAAAAGATCTTTAACATGTTGAATATATTGAATATGAACCTCTTGTGCAAGAGTAATGTACATTTTCTTGTGTGTTCAGTTTTACAGCTTCTGAAGAAAAACTTAAAGCAGAAAGTCCTGAATCAGTTTTCTTGGGGAAATGTTATCTAGCTGCTATGCTAAGCTTGCTGGGGCGGGAAAATGGACGTAAGGTCCACTTGCTCCAACGTAATGTTAAGAATCAACAAGGTACAATGGATCGAACAATTTATAACAGTTTTTTTTAAATAAGAACTGGTTCTTGATACCCATCCTAGTCAAATAGTTTTCTTCTATTTACTCAAAATGTAGTTTGTCAACTCTCCTTAACTTTTTGACTAAGCTTTCTTCGATTTACTAAACTTTTTAACCCTCTAATGCATGAATTATGAAAGTCAGTGTCAGGATTTTTCCCTTGGTTGTTTTTATTTGTCTTAAGGCATGAACAACATTTTTTCATTAATTTTTCAAACATTTGTAACCGTAAACTGTAATGTAAACATGACTTTTTTTTTGTTTGGCTTCTTTTCTTTTCCTTTTTTTCCTGGCAGTTCCATTAATTATTTTTTTTAATGCTTTGCCAAACATTTTACCTCTCTTTCATTCATTCTAATACTGAATAATTTATAGTTTATAAGCTTTTTCACCCTCAAATGTTTGTCTAAAACATTTAAGAAATGAATAAATGTTTGGGGAAAAAAAAATTGAAAACATTTTTTCAGGCCCTAAGAAGAAGAAAAATATTTTGAATTTAGGAGTAAATTTAGGACAAAATAACTTCCACTGTAGTGACCACTATATACCTCAGGGCTAAGATCAGAATCAGCTTTATTTTTGACCTGCATTGCATTATTTTGGATAAAATATTGTACATGTGTTTTAATTGGCATGATAAAATAAACAGAATAGGGAAAAGTTGAATACTTTCACTGTGGCAATGTGATTTTAATTTTTTTTTTTAATTTGTTAAATAATTTCATAAGTGAGAATATCTTAACAGAGAGAAGCTAGTGCCCTACCTTTAAACTTCTCATGACCCCTGTAACTGTACAGATATGGAACTTTTCTCTCATTAATAGGAATACAATTTATTCTCAGGAGTATGGTAGCTCTAATCTAAAATATAACCCAAAGGGGTTTTGATGGGTCTGAATGTTCACGTGTTCTCATGCATATTATATATAATGTAAACTGCAAGTGCACGGTCACATTTGCTTGTGATTAAGCCCAGAATTGAAAGGTTGTACTGCATGCACAGTGTGAGTTGATAAGTCATTTAATAGAATCGTATGAATGGCTACAGCATCTTAATTCCCCTGTCATGATAAAAGCCAGTGGCAGAATGTCTACAGCATATTGTGAGGTGTGAACACTAATGCCTTCAAGGAGTGGGGAGGCAGAGTATTTAATATGTGCCAGCACACTGCGCAGATATTATTCCTCATTACATCTGTGACCACGGGGAAGTCAGAAGCACATGAAAGAAAAAAAAAAAGTGAGTAGCTCAGGGCTTCGACATTAAAGAACATGGATTATAAAAGAGGGAGGCTGATCTGAATCTATCATCGCTGAAGCCCACAGATGACAGCATCAAACATATCAACATCAGTCTGCGAGTGTCGTGGAAGAGGCTTCACAGAGAAGAATGCGCACGAGATATCAATTATCTTTTGGGTTTATTTTCAGCCACTTTGTAGAAAAAAAGGGGACAGTAACGTTTGCAGCCGCTGTATCATGTTGTTGATATTTCATCCCAGCATCTCGTTCTCTTTCTCTTCCTCTGCTTATGTCAGCTGCAATTACTCACGAAAGAAATCCTCATCTGCAAGAATTGTATCGGAGCGAGTGTTTAGTGGCCTTTGTATGTACGCCAAGCTGCATTTCCAGGATCATTTTACCGTAGCGTTTGACAGCCTAAACACCAGCATGTACTTTAAATCAGGCGAGATTCGATTGTATCTGCTCCAGCAGCATCCTCCAGCAGAAAAAGTAAGTTAAGTCAATAAAGGGTTTCCTACATATCTGGCTGTATTCCATTAACTAATTGGACCAACCAATATTCAGATAATACATTTGTCTCATGTCTTGGTTTTGCATACCCTCTTGCAGAATAGAAAAATCCATTCTAATGCATCAGTGAAATGTTTAACGACAACAAGGAGTTAGTTCAATATTTAAAAGAGCAATTCAGTCAAACTAAAAGGGGGATACAATAAGCACTTCCTCATCAATAAGTCATTTGAAGAAATTATAATAATTAGTAGACACAAACGAGACCACCTCTGAGACATAGACCTGGCACACTCTCAGCCATGCTCTGCTTTTTTACTTTTGTTTTCTACCACGTCAACTTGGCTGCAACTCTGCTGGATTGCTTTACAGCACAAAAAAAGAAAAACAACAGGACGGGGGTCTGCTGTGGTGCCAGTGCAGATGGAGCAAAAGCTGTCAG
>RPOG01008929.1:0-12976 GCA_008086565.1 Thalassoma bifasciatum | reverse complement strand
CCTCCTAAAAAATAACCAAAGATGGAAGAAATGTCGTCCCTCCAACGGCCTTTTATCTGACTGACAAATGTGATTCATATGTAAATTGTGTTACGCTTTAATTTGCAGCTGGAGATAAATGATGACATTCTCTGACTTCTGGATACAGCACAGACGTAATCAGCTTACTGGGTTGGTATGTGTGTGCGTGTGTGTGTGTTTGTGTTGAGGTGGCAAAAGATTAAATAAAAGATGCATCACGTCTCCTTTCAGATACATTTAAATCCAGTCTGCCAGGCTGCTAAATTTAAAGTTGTGACCTTATCTGATTCAGCTGATCTCTGAACACCACTTTCAACTTTGTGTTTCAGCAGCATCACCTGCACCTTCACTCTTCAAACGCCACAGTTGTAAACTCAACGCTGTGTCCGAGTGCTTTCTTTCACCCACGCTGCTGAGTGGCAGGAGCCTGGGTCCTTACCTCGTCTTTTTGGGGTCCCATATAACCACATCAGCATCCGAGTTCTTGGCAATTCGGCCTTTCTGTGGGTAGCAGTTGAAGATTTTTGCTGCATTGCTGCTGGTGACGGCTACAAATCGATTCTCGTCCATTTTGCCGCTGTGCTGATGTAAGAAAAAAGCACAAAGCAGCTGATTTCAGTGAAGGGCCACGGTTGATGACAAAGAAAAAGAGCAGACTGAAGGTCGGGGTTTTACTGTGCAACTTTTCATCAAATAATGGGAGCTGTTAGCATGTGGTGAAACTTTCCAAAATCCAATGGTGTAAAAACTGAAGATCTGCTTCTTCTACCACAAAGAATTTAACTTTCTCTGCTCGTGCTGTAGAGAGACACAATTAAAAAGTTCTTATATGTCAAGACAAGAATAAAACAAAATTAATGAGTTGGATTATTTATACCTGTGAACTATGACCGAACAAATTCTATTCATGCACGTGCATAAAAACATGAGCATTAACTGATGACTGGATCCATATGAACGGCACAACAACAGATATTCACAACTCAGAAAACAACAGCACATACTTTCTTTCTTTCTCTTTTTTTTCTTTTCTTTTCTATCTTCCTTCCTTTGCTCTTTTTATTTACTTTCTCGCTGTCTTTAATCCTTTCTTTTGTTTCAGCTCTTTCTTTGTATCTTGTTCTTTCTTTCCAGCAAACTAGAGCACAATTCTTCCTTTCCTCTTTCCTTTCATCCTTTCTTTTCTTTCTGTCTGTCCTTACTCCTCTTTTTTGGTAAGAACTTTCTTTCCTTTCTTTGCCATGTTCATTCTTTCTTTCCTTTCTATTCTTTCCTTTTGTTATGAATGTCTTTCTTTCTTTCATATTAACCAAGTTCCATTTTCATTTTGGATCTTTCTTTTTTGCTTTCTATCTCCATTATTCCTTCCTTCCTTTATTCACACTATGTTAATTTTTTTTTTTCTCACTCTGTTTCTTTTTCATGTTCCTAACTTTCTGTTTCTCCTTTGTATCTTTTTTCTTTTGTTCTATCCCTTTTCCATTTGACTTTTTAGTCCGTACTCCAATCCTTTCTTTCAGTTGATTTTTTTTCTTTCTTTCTTTCTGTTATTTCTTTTATTTTCTCTTTACTTCTTTCTATCATTTCGTGTTTCAGCTCTTTCATTCCTTTCTACCTTATTCTTTGTCTTTAGTCTTTATTCTTTTGCTTATTCATTAGTCTTTCTTTGTTTCTTTCATTTTAACGCAGTTCCTTTGTTATTTTTGATCTTTCTTTTTCTTTCATTCTTTCCTTTTTCTTTCTATCACCATTTATTCCTTCCTTCCTTTCTTTCTTTATTTATTCATCCTGTTTTAATTTATTTTCCTCTCATTCCGTTTATTTTTCAGGTGTGTTACTTTCTGCTTTTCATTAATTTCTTTTTTTTGTTCTTTCCCTATTCATTTGATTCTTTCTTTCTTTCTTTCTTTCTTTCTTTCTTTCTTTCTTTCTTTCTTTCTTTCTTTCATCCTACCAGTTGGTTGTAACAAACATCACTCACACTACAACTCAGCAACTATTTCATTTTCTTCCCTTTCAATCCTTCCTCGTTTAATTTTTTAACTCTTTTTTCATTTGTCCTTGTTTTCTTCTCTGACTTTTTTCTCTCTTTCTGTTCGTTGGTTTCTTTTTTAGTTTCAGCCTTCTATGCATTGATAAGACACTGTGGATGTCGGACAGTGGGAGGTGAAAGTGTGTGTGTGTATGGGGGGGTCTGTTGTAAAAAGCCACAGGGCAGAATTAAAGTGAAGCTGCCCACCTCAAGGTCAAACCAGCACTTCAAACTCTTTCATATTTCACAGATTCTGATTCTGATTCTTGACAAAGTTAAGTCTGAGCAGAACCAAGCAGATGAAAGATAACACAGCATGAGTAATTAAAAAAAAACGTTTTACACCAGCTGCCAACAGGAGCTCACATTTCTGCTATTTTGGTGTTTCAGAGCATCACATGAAGGTCATTCACATCATGAGGACTCACCACTCCTTTCTCCCAGATAACAGACATCCTGTCCTCCACTCCATTCACTCCGTTTGGGATCTTAGTGAAGTCGTCTTTCCCCAGAGCTTTCTGGCACACGGAGAAGGTGCAGTTGTCTGTCCCAGTCACGCTAAGATCATCACTGGCACAAGAAAAGAAGAAATACACATGTGAACGATTGAACTACAGGTTAATAAAAAGATCCAGTGAAAAGAACATTTACTCATCACTCAGCTACACAAACTGTATTCTGTGTTCTTCACTCGTCAGTCTCCATTCATCTCGCTCAAAGCATGAAGGACAAATTGACAAACACTCCCACATGAGTTTAAAGTCACTGAAAAGATCCTGTTCCACCTACTTAGCCAGTAGATCCATGAGGTACCCTGGGGTGCTGGGGTCAGGCCTGAGTGGAGGACCCATGACAAAGGCAGCAGCGTGGGCCCACTCTTTGTGCCAGTAGTGAGTCCCATCTGTGCCCAAACCAGCAGCAATGGGCTCCCCAAACACCACATTCCCTGAAAAAACACGTTTACCTTTTCTTACTACAAATTCAAATTAAAATGTCCTGTTGATTACCGTAATTTTCGGAGTATAAGTTGCACCATTCAAAAAAGGCATCATGAAAAAGAAAAAAACATATAGGCTGTAAGTCACACTGGACTACACTACACAAAGATTTAAAACCTTACTCTAAGACATGCTAAATTAAATATCTTGTTTTAATGTTTTTTAACTTATTTTTAGCATTTAAAACTATGTTAGATCTCAAAACGCATGAATGTTTCGATTTCGTCTTAATAAATCTGACAATCCTAAAATGAGTGAATAACTGTTAAAACAAGTTACTTTGGTTATCTCACACGTAATTTCATAACATAAAAACTTGTTTCAAGATTTAGCTCTACCTCAGTTTGCTTGATTTAAGAATAACACAAAAAAATCATTCTATTGCTCATATTCAGTCCATTTCACTTAAAATTCTTCTTCAGGAAGTTTGTTTTCAAGCATTTTAATCTAAAAATGAGCATTTTCTTCTTGTTTTAAGATCTGAGAATACTTATCAAGGCCATCTTGATTTTAGATTTATCACTCTTATTTCAAGACTTCTAATCAAGAGGAATTATCTTGCTGGATGGACCGATAATTTCACTTGTTTTAATTTATTTTTCCATCAAATTTGGTATTTTTATCTTATATTCAGACTCCCTTTTTTGCAGTGTATAAGTCACATCTCTTGGGGGAAATTTATTACACAACTCCAATTCCAATGAAGTTGGGATGTTGTGCAAAATGTACATAAATATAAAATCCAATAATGTGCAAATCCGCTTTAACCTACATCTAATTGAATACACCACAAAGACAAGATAGTTAATGTTCAAACTGATAAACTTTTTTGTTTTTGTGCAAATATTTGCTCATTTTGAAATTGATGCCTGCAACACGTTTAAAAAAAAGCTGGAACAGGGGCAACAAAAAACTGCTAAAGTTGATGAACGCTGAAAGAACAGCTGTTTGGATCATTCCACAGGTGAACAGGTTCATTAGAAACAGGTGAGTATCATGATTGGGTATAAAAGGAGCATCCCCAAAAGACTCAGCTGTGCACAAGCAAAGATGGAGCCAGGTTCACCACTTTGTCATCAACTGCGTGAAAAAAAATAGTCCAGCAGTTTAAGAACAATGTTGAAGAAGATTTTCTTTTTGGGGGCATTTGTGTTCAGTCTTTCTTAGTTGTCTTTAAGTTAATGTTTAAATTAATTTTCAGTGTCACAGGAGTGGCAGATACCTAGGCTGGAGGTAATGTTTACTCCTTGATCAGGTCAGGCAGCGTGAAATGACATTTAAGAGCATATAATATTATAGATACAAGTCGCACCTGAGTATAAGTTGCAGGACCAGCTAAACTATGAAAAAAAGTGCAGCTTTTAATCTGGAAAATATGGTAAATATGATTGTAAACTTCAGTTAGTTATAAATTGATGAGTTTAGAGGTTCCCCTCATCATGACTGAACGAAAAGCTAGTGGAGACAGAAAAAGCCAAACTGAGCCATTTTACTCATCTTTGCAGCTTTTTACCACCAGGTGGCAGCATGCCTCAACCTACCGTCTCTGCGTGCATCAGACACCACCTTTGCTGCAGATTTGCTCATGACATGGACCACATACAGCGGGCAGTTGACAGCGTTGGCAATGGTTATGGCTCGCAGGGTGGCCTCTGCTTCTACCTCCTCTGGTCGACACATGTGGTGGCCCTCAGGTCCTGTGATGCCCATGGACAGCATCTTCTTTGCTCCCTGTGGAGTTAAAGGACAGGAAAACAATGAGGTAAAGACATTATTATCATCATCACTGACAACAACAACATCTAAAAGAAGAAGCTGACTGCAGCTTAAACAGCTGTTGTAAGATTATCATTTGTAAGAGACTTCAATGAGCTGCGTCAAAGAAGCCCTCTAAGAAGGTTCACTTTATAATGGTATCTCCTTAAAACAAACAAAAAAAAATCTATTATCTCGCATTGCATTTTTGTCACTTCAATCATTTTTCCAAAGAGAAAAGAAAAAAATTCAAGACTATAAATTTGAGCAGTACAATTTGCAAAAAATAATCTAATTGCACTTATTTTTCGCAACAGTGCGATTGTTTTTTTGTTTTTTTTTGTGCAATTATTATTAGGTTCCCAATCTTTCGTATTCTTACACAAACACATTTTTGGAAATGAACATTGACAATAATGACAGCATGTCAACAAACCATGACATTTTCTTTGCAATTCATTACTGCTTTTTGCCCAGTTTAGTCAGTTTTCATTCTTTTTTTGGATCATTTTTGCTACTTTCTTACAATTATTCAAGTTTTCTCCCAATTCTCTTGCCGGTTTTTCTTGCTTTTTGCCCATTTTTTCCACCTTGGACCCAGTTTTGATGCTACCTCTTCTTGTCTGCGATTATATCATTGCAGCAGGTCATACTGCAGTTTAATCTAATTTGTGATTAATTACCCAGCCCTACAGTGAATGTAACCCATTCACTCACTGAACGCACACCAGAAGAGTTCAGGGTCATGTCTAATGTTATACCTCGTTTATTATTTAGGGTGAAAGTATGTCACCAAAACCACAGACAACTTTTGTTGCACACAGCATAGAAAACATATAAACTATTTGAGATTCATTGTTTTACAACTGGGGGCCTGTGTACAGCACTGCTATGGTAATCAATCTGTAAAACCTGCTGAACATGTTAGTGTGTGCTGCCCCCTAGTGGTGAGCTGTTGAAGTGAATTCACAAAGCAGGCATGTCCAAAGTCAGGCCCAATACAGGCCTAAGGACCATTTTTCATTCAACCCCCAGCTTTTATCTAACAATGTATTATTACAGCACTGAAATTAATTATGTTCTAAATTATGTGAACATTTTTGGTCAAGGTCCCAAACCAAATCAAAGTATATCCAGTAATTTCTCACTAAACTACATATGGACAGTGTGGAGACTACAGGTTTACAGTTAAAGCTCTGTACATACTGACTAAACTCAACAACCCTTACAGCTGACATCGTTAAGTGAATATTTTTATGAATTGGAAATGTGAGAGTCAGAAAAACAAATGAAGATGACACCAGACCAGGCTAAGGTTATGAAATGATTCAAAAAAAAAAAAAAAAAGGAAGAAAGAAAAAAAAGACAAAGATTGGTGCAAAAATATTGTTCAGAATACAGGATAATAATTTGGGGCTAAATATGCTGTTTGCAGCCCAAATAGTCTGAATATGACAAACAGTCCTCATATAATCAAGATCCTGATCCTGCAATATACACATATCCTGACATATTTTGTCCCTATCATCCCGTAATACAGAACATTTTCCTTGGTCAGAAGAAGTTTGCTGATGTTTACGTAGCATGTAACACTGCTGAAAACTGTCCACTTATTGTCAGGAGTATCAGGAGTCACCTGAGGGACAGGTGAGCTTAGATTTCATCTGTCTGTATATGGGACAAGGATGTTTGACCACACTCAGAAGGCAGTCAGTGACTTTGACTTTGAGTCACGGTGAGTTTAGTGACAGATTTTTAATTGAAATCACTCATAGAGATAATAGCAAAAAATCAAATGTGGCCCTCTTAAAAAAAAACAAAAAACACTCTCATCTTCAAACTAAAAAAATATGACCTGGAAATAGAAAAAAAATATCCTAGATGCAATAAATGGTAAATAAACTTGAAATAACTGTGCCGTGTATATTTTCTAGTCAACAACACAACACTGTCAACACAACACTGGATCTCTCATATTAAATTATCTGCAGTACAGTGAATGGTTGTTAAACAGAGGATCAGTGGGTAATAAAATTGTAGTTTTATGTGTTTATGATGACTATCAGTTCGCTAGAAAAACACAGTGGCTGATATTTACCAGCTGCCTTCATTAAAAGGAGGGACACAGATCATCTTGTGAAGTTACAGCTGAGGACAAACAGCGGCTATAGAAGCTTGCATAAGCTACCAGTTAGCTTGCTCTTTATAAAACTCCTTAAAAGGAACAGGCTACTTTTTTATTGTTTTCTTTTCACAGTGGATCCAGAATCCTTTAATGTTGATGCTCAACAAGATCAGATATAAAAAAAGACCAGTGACAAAGTGTAACTTCACAAAATGCTCCCTTTAAAATTAACACAGAGGTTTAACTTTACACTAAAATATACTAGGGCTTCATTCAGCTCTGAATTTATTCCCCTGGAATTTATGACTTTAATAAATACCTTTTTTGATAAGGTAATCTGTGTTAGTAATCAGTCCTCAGCCCATGGGGTTGAAAGTTTTCAGCAGCAGCCGTTAGACAACAAAAATGCTGCCATTGATGTTTCATCACTTTGCTTTTTAAACATTAACTCTGTGTAGCTGCAGACAGCCTCAGTGAACCTTGATCCAACTGGAACATGCAGGATAAAAGCTGTGCCTGTGTGTCCTTTTCATTAGAGTTTTACATATTCTTAATAAAATGAAATAATAATTTTAAAAAATGAAATTTCAAAATATCAAGGATCTTTTTCCTCCTTCTCTACCAAGTTTGACCTTAAATCCTAGTGAAGGCGAATTATTGAATGTCACAGAGCAGCATTGTGCACAATTATCATCCTGGTTTAATGTTAAACTATAATAGTTAATGTCTGAACTTGTGTGTTTAAACATCATCTTATTTACCTGACCTGCCATAAAGAATCACCCTGATAAGAAGCACTGCAGCACACGTTGTCGCCCTTTTTGATGACGGTGAGCTGGTTTTTAAACTTACTGGTGCATTGCTTCCTCTAAACTCAGACGTCATGAGCAGGAGAATCAAAATCCTGAAGTAATGTTTCACACAACACAGACTTCATGTTACTCACTGAACCAAGCAGGTTTTCACCTTTGCACACACTCACCTCTGCGATCAGGTCTCCATTCTCAGCATGCACCTGAGCTATGGCTCCTGTTTGTTTACACTTGGAGAAAGCAGCATACAGCTCATCATCATGGAGCATGAACACATCTTTGTACGCCATGAACATCTTAAAGGAGTTGATTCCCTTCTCCTCCGTCAGCGTCTGCATTTCTTGTTTGACCTGTGAGAGGAGTCAGTCGGAAACATGCAGGAATGACTTTGGATAAAAGTTTAGCTCTCATTTGAATCATAAAATAGTGGCAAGTGGTAGGCCTGTCACAACAGTCAATAAATCAATTAATTGCATGATAATTAAAAATGGGCTTGATAAGTTTTTTATTCACCAAAGACACTGGACAATGAGTAAATTTTTCTGTATCGTTGTGAGTTTTTTTTTTTTATTACCAGCAACAGGGTCTATTTTATATTTTGCTTTTGGTTGTGTGTGGTTTTTATTCAAGTGCATTTTCTGTTTACAAAGGTCCTAACTGGATTGGTAGTTTTGCCTGTGAAATATCTTAATGTCTGAACCAAATGTTTAATATATATTGAAGTGCAATTTTGTTTACAGAGACTTTAAACTTAATTTATTGTTTCAGTTTTGTGTTTTTTATATTCAAGTGCATTTTTTGTTGACAGAGACTGACAGTCAATTTTATCAATTGTTTATGGTTATGTTGATTATTTATTTTGGATGTTTACAATGTCTTTTTTTCACAATATAATTCTAATTTTATATATTCTTAAGAAATAAAAGGTGATTTATCTTTAAAAGGGTGTACTTGCACTATTATATCATTATACTTTTAGAAAATTGTATCAAAACAGCAGTATTATCGTTTATCGCAATAATTTCTGGGACAATTTATCGTCCAGCAAAATTTGTTATCATGACAGGTTTAGCAAGTGGCTTCAAAACTTGACTATGACTTAAAATTAAAGATTTTTATCAGATTCTGGTCTTTCTGTCAGTGCTATCTAAATTTAGTTGGGCAATCATATGCATGTTTTATTCATTGAGTGAATGTTTTAATCATGACATGCTTGTTAACCTTCTCGCTCCACCACGTGACGGCCACATGCAGCGAGTAGTCGCAGCACACTTTGGGGTCGGCTGTTTGACGCCAGCAGTCATAAGCCTCCAGGAGAGATTTGCCTCTTTGAGGGATGACAAAGTCCAGGATCATGGTGGTCCCTCCTGCCAGAGCGGCCTGTTGAAACACAAACAGCAAAGCACAGATTGTTGATCTGGTTTACTCCTGCGTGTGCTATTTCTCTGAAAATAATTCACCATTCAAGTATCTTTGTCTAACTTTTATAAACTTCTGTCAGTCATTAAGAGATGGCTCTAGTTTTCCAAAATTTGCAAGAGATGTAATGATTGAAGGATGACTTGATGTTTAAGGTCAGATGATAGAACTTCAGGCAGCAAAGAAGTTTTACCAAAATATGTATATGCAGTTGTGCTCATAAGTTTACATACCTCGGCAGAATTTATGAATTCTTGGCCATTTTTCAGAGAATATCTTAAATATCAATACATACCAATTGGTATCAGTATTGATCAGTAATGCCGTGATGAAATCCATACTTTAAATTAACTTGAAAATTATCAGTAAATTGCTGAGCTCCTGAATATAACCATGATTTTGTAATAGTTTGTCTATATATTATCTATGTAATATTTACAATATTGTCTTGATTCAAGGAACTTTTTCTTATCTCAATGGCAGATTTTATTTCAATACAAACTTCTTAGATAATTATTTAATATATTTTAACTTTGTATAGAATACTATAAACTGTATTGTCTTAATTGTGAGGATAAATGTTGAGGCTCTAGAATGACTTAATCTATGTGGATAAGGCAAAATGCACTATAAAAAGCAACCTATAGAATCTGCTCAATATAATCGAGGTAAGAATTTGCACTCAGTTCTATTGTGTAAATTATACCCAATTTTGAAGAGTAAATACTACATAAATCTATCAACAATGATATACTCAAATAATTTGTATTAATTTTTCTTTACCTTATGAAATAGATTTTACAACTAAGTACCAATTACTAATGAGTAGGATTTACATAAAAAACATCACATTTAACCTTGTGACCATGAGTGAGGAGGGCACCCAGTGGGCATGAGATGTTGCTGTACATGGGTGAATTAACTAGGTCACACAGGCTGTACCCCAGACATAGACTGTCTGTCTATGCCCCACAGCTCAGACCAGAAGGATAACATTAAATAATGGTATCTTCTTATTTAATCTATTAAGAGTTCTGCAGAAAAAAAGAAACCATTATCAAATGATATCATACTGGTCTAAGCTGTGGAGCGTAGACGGTCAGTCTATGTCAGGGGAAAGACAGTCTGGGTTGACCTACGTGATATGCCAATTTCCTGCAGGGTCTCATGTCCACTACGTGCCCTCCTCACTGATGGTCATATGGTGAAACATTTTAAATGAGTAAATCTTAAACATTTGTAAAAGGTATTTAGTAGTAAAATCTGTTTCATAGGTTAAAGGAGAACTTATCCAAATTATTTGAGTATGTTATTGTTGATACATTTAGGTAAAGTCTACTCAATAAAAGAGGGCAAAATGTACACAATCAAACTGAGAGCAAATTGTTGCCTCAATTATTGAATAGACTCTGTTGCTTTTTATAGTGTACATACCCTTTAGTTCACACCCAGTTTCTTTGGGTAAATATGACTTAGTTTGTTTATGTAGAAAATGTTACTGTACCCATTATAATACAGTTTATTTGCTGACCTAAATTATTTTAATGTGATCAAGACAATTTGTAAGGATCATATTTACTACCCACAAAAAACTTTTTTTTTTTTTTTTTTTTTTTTTAAAGAGAAATTTTGCTCTAGGATGACTCAGATCCATGTGAAATAAGGCAAAATTACCCCTGGTCTATCTAAACAGCAGCATGATGCCTTATTATGAAGACAAACATGTTTTGTCTAACTTCCGTTAACTCTTGTTGTCCTGACTCAGCTTGACTTCACTTCACAGAGAAGCGCCTTTGTCCCACAGCTGTTTCTCATTATGGCAGTAATTAACTCCACGGATCTGAACCTTAGTGCCGATGTGGAAGTCGTCCACAGCCTTGGTGCCCATGAACGCCAGCTCCATGTGTGTGTGCGTGTCGATGCCTCCCGGGATGACCAGTTTGCCTGTGGCATCAATGACTCTCACTCCTCCAGGGATCTGCAGGTTTTTCCCCACTGCCACGATGATCCCATCCTCGATGAAGACGTCGTTGAACTCAGAGAAGTCCTCGTTCACAACTTTTCCTCCTTTGATTAAAATCCCACGGGGCTTTGCCATCTCTGCTGCTCAGGGAGAAGAAACCAAGGCGAGAAGAAGAGACGCACAGAGAGTGAGTGAGTGTGTGTTCCTACAGAGGAGTCAGTACCAAAGTTCATCAGATAGAAGGTCCAGGGTTTGTGTGTTTTGCTCCTATAGTGTCAGATGCTCCGCCCTGTTCAAGACTTCACTATCTGTTTACAAAGTGATATATCCTGAATCTGTCTAAACACTTGTCCCCTGTTTGTCTGATTAAGTCACATGATGTGGTTTTATTTGACTTGTACCAGACATATGAAAATTATTACCACTGATTTCTTAGGAAGAAAAATCCTCATTTGCATGAAAACGCAGTCCACATGCGTCAACACTTAATATATCTATATGTGATTCTCAGATTAAGCCTGTAGGTGGCAGCACGAGAGCTTGTTGTCCTACATTAACCTCTATGATTCATTGACCATGTTCACTTCAGGCACAGACCATGTGTATGAGTAGAGGTCTTTGATAAAAATGAGCAGTTCATACTAAACTATTTAGTACTTGTGCTATGATTTATGTGCTGTGTTATGACAGATATCCTTTTTGTTTGAAAATCTTACATGCAACAAGAGCATTAAGGTCCAATTTTTTCTTGTCACAGGACATCTCTACAGGACAGTTACAACCAGAATAGACTCTTATCCTAGAAAAGATAATTGCTTGAAATTGCTTGACACATGCATTGTGTTTGATGTCAGATTCATATATGCTTATATCGTCACCCCCTTAAACTAATGGCCTATGTCTCATTTCATGTTTTTCAGGGAACAGAATTAACTGAACTAAATAGAGTACATTATTGTTTTAGGCCAGTAAAATACTGAGGTTAAAACAGCATTATCTTTTCAATTCATTTTACCAAAGGTGGGGAGCATCCCGAAGAGCTGACTTAAGGAAAAAATATAATTTTCCTGAAAAAGTGATATGACCCACAGAAACATTTCCTATGTTAAAAGGTTCAAACACAACAGTCCTCCAAATAAATCACATGAATCAAGAAAAAACATACTGAAAGAAACAAGCATAGATAAATAAAACTGAACTCCACAATATACACCTTCATATTTCTCACTGCAAAAACTGAAATCTAATCAAGTCACTGTCTTATTTTCAATTTCATTCAACTGATAAGTCCAGGAAAATGTCATTTGAAGGCAAAAATGAGGTCTGAATTGCTTGTAACAAGAAAAAAAAAAAAAATCTGCTAATAGGATAAAGGAAAAGTTTCTTTAGCTAAGACATCTTTCTAATTTCAAGAAACTTTACAAGTTAATATTTCTTATCCCATTGTTACAAGCAATTCAGACCTCATTTTTGTCTTTAAATAACTTGAAATAATACGTTTTTATGACCTGGTCCAGTAAATGTGGCTCAAATAAAGAAAAATAAGACAATTTTTACTACAAGTAAGACATAATGATTTGCTTAGATTTCGTTTTTTTGCAGTGCAGATGTCAAATATGTGGGCTCATATACTAACCTAAAACATTTTATTAAAAAAAAAAAAAAGTGTGACATCTGAATTGTTCTCATGGAGACAGTAGGGTGAGCATGTAATAGAAAATTCAAGTGATTTTACACATAAAATGAATAGTATATTGAGTCTTAATGTCCCAAAGGAATGTTATGTGTAATATATCAAGATGATTTAGTTAGTTATTTCACAAATACATTTTAAACATGCTGACGTTCATT
>RPOG01008928.1:2720-12980 GCA_008086565.1 Thalassoma bifasciatum | reverse complement strand
TTACATCGATATGTGAAATTTCTTTACATATTCTGAAAACATGGGTAATTCTTTTTGAAAAACACCTTTTCTCTGATGTGATTTAAATGATGCTTCCCTTTGAATGCTGAACTAAAACCCCTATCAAGAACCAAGAACCACTATCAGTTCATGTTTCCACGCCATGTGGTGAAGTAGTTTTGGTAAAAACATTTCTGAAAATATGCCTTTGATTTCTAAAAAAGTTTGATTGTAGTCAGAGAATCACCTACAGTGCTCAGCATAAATGAGTACACCCCCTTTGAAAAGTGAGATTTTAATCAATATCCCAATGAATACAAGAACGATTCCAAAAATTTTGACACAACTAAGTTTCTGGTATTATCTGCAATACTTCGCTGTACTCCACAATACTCCGCTATTCTCAAAAATACTCCACAATACTCTACCATACTCTGCTATACTCTGCTATACTCCGTTATTCTCCGCAATACTCAGCTATACTCAACAATACTCCAAAATACTCCAAAATACTCCGCTATACTCAACAATACTCCACAATACTCCACTATACTCCGCAATACTCCTCAATACTCCACTATACTCTGCTATTCTCAAAAATACTCCACAATACTCTACCATACTCTGCTCTATTCTGCTATACTCCGCTATACTCCGCGATACTCTGCTATAATCAACAATACTCCGCTACATCAACAATACTCCACAATACTCCACTATACTCCACAATATTCAGCTATACTCAACAATACTCTGCAAATACTCCGCTATAATCCACAATACTCCACTTTACTCCGCAATACTCTGCTATACTCAACAATGCTCCGCAAATACTTCACTATACTCCACAATACTCCGCTATGCTCCACAATACTCTGCTACACTCAACAATACTCCGCTATACTCAACAATACTCAAAAATACTCCGCTATTCTCCGCAAGTACTCCGCTATACTCCACAATACTCTACTATACTCTGCTATACTCTGCTATATTCAACAATTGTCTGCTATACCCCACAATACTCCACTATTCTCCGCAATACTCAGCTATACTCAACAATACTCCACAATACTCCGCTGGACTCTGCTGTACTCAACAATACTCCGCTATACTCAACAATACTCCACAATACTCCACTGTACTCCGCAATACTCCGCTAAACTCCGCTATTCTCAGAAATACTCCACAATACTCTACCATACTCTGCTATATTCTGCTATACTCCGCTATTCTCAAAAATACTCCACAATACTCTACTATACTCTGCAATACTCTGTTATACTCCACAATACTCTGCTATACTCTTCAATACTTCGCTATACTCAACAATACTCCAGAAATACTCCCCTTTACTAAACAATACTCCACAATACTCCACTATACTCTGCAATACTCTGCTATACTCTTCAATAGTCCGCTATACTCCACCATACTCCGCTATACCCCGCTATACCCCGCAAGTACTCCACTATACTCCACAATACTCAACAATACTCCAAAATACTCGGCTATGCTCTGCGATACTCTGCAATACTCCGGCATACTCCACTATACTCTGCTATACTCAGCAATACCCCACTATACTCAACAATTCTCCGCTATCCTCCACAATACTCCGCTATACTCCACAATACTCCTCTTTACTCCGCAATACTCCGCTATACTCAACAATGCTCCGCAAATACTTCGCTATGCTCCACAATACTCCGCTATACTCCACAATACTCAGCTATACTCAACAATACTCTGCAAATACTCCGCTATACTCCACAATACTCCACTTACTCCGCAATACTGCACTATACTCAACAATGCTCCGCAAATACTTCGCTATGCTCCACAATACTCCACTATACTCCCCTATACTCAACAATACTCCGCAAATACTCCGCAATACTCCGCTATACTCGGCTATACTCAACAATACTCTACTATACTCTGCAATACTCTGTTATACTCCACAATACTCTGCTATACTCAACCATACTCTGCTATACTCTTCAATACTCTGTTATACTCCGCAATACTCCGCTATACTCGGCTATACTCAACAATACTCTACTATACTCTGCCATTTTCAACCTTATTCTGCTATACTCTTCAATACTCCGCTATACTCAACAATACTCCACAAATACTCCGCTATACTCAACAAAACTCCACTTTACTCGGATATACTCTGCAATACTCTACAATACTCCGCCATATTCCGCAATACTCTGCCATACTCAACCATACTCTGCTATACTCTGCAATAGTCGGCTTTACTCAACAAAACTCCGCTATACTCAACAAAACTCCGCTATACACCGCTAACACTCCGTTATTCTCCACAATACTCCGCTATATTCAACAATACTCTGCTATACTCCGCTTTACTCTGCAATACCCCACTATACTCAACAATTCTCCGCTATCCTCCGCAATACTCAGCTATACTCCGCAATACTCCGCAATACTCCACAAAACTCCACTATACTCTGCTGTACTCAACAATACTCCGCTATACTCAACAATACTCCACAATACTCCACAATACTCCACTGTACTCCACAATACTCTACCATACTCTGCTATATTCTGCTTTACTCTGCTATTCTCAAAAATACTCCACAATACTCGGCTATACTCTGCAATACTCTGTTATACTCCACAATACTCTGCCATACTCAACCATACTCTGCTATACTCTTCAATACTCCGCTATACTCCGCAATACTCCGCTATACTCAACAATACTCCAGAAATACTCCCCTATACTAAACAATACTCCACAATACTCCACTATACTCTGCAATACTCTGCTATACTCTACATTACTCCGCCATACTCCGCAATACTCTGCCATTTTCAACCATATTCTGCTATACTCTTCAATACTCCGCTATACTCAACAATACTCCACAAATACTCCGCTATACTCAACAATACTCCACTTTACTCGGATATACTCTGCAATACTCTACAATACTCCGCCATATTCCGCAATAGTCTGCCATACTCAACCATACTCTGCTATACTCTTCAATAGTCCGCTATACTCCACCATACTCCGCAATACACCGCTATACCCCGCAAGTACTCCACTACACTCCACAATACTCAGCTATACTCCACAATACTTCGCTATGCTCTGCTATACTCTGCTATACTCTGCATACCCCACTATACTCAATAATTCTCCGCTATCCTCTGCAATACTCAGCTATACTCCTCAATACTCCGCAAATTCTCCGCTATACTCCACAATGCTCCACTATACTCCACAATACTCCGCTATACTCCGCAATATTCTGCTATATTCCACAATACTCCCCTATACTCAACAATACTCCGCAAAAACTCCGCTATACTCCGCAATATTCTGCTATATTCCACAATACTCCCCTATACTCAACAATACTCCGCAAAAACTCCGCTATACTCCACAATACTCTGCTATGGTCTGCTATTCTCAACAATACTCCGCTAAACTCAACAATACTGCACAGTACTCCACTATACTCCGCAATGCTCCGCTATACTCAACAATTCTCCGCAAATACTCCACTAAACTCCACAATACTCCACTATACTCCGCTATACTCAACAATACTCAGCAAATACTCCACAATAGTCCACTCTACTCTGCTATACTCCGCTTTACTCTGCAATACTCTGCTATACTCTGCAATACTCTGCTATAGTCAACAACAATACTCCGCCATACTCCACAATATTCGGCTATACTCCACAATACTCCGCTATTCTCCTCAATACTCCGCTATACTCAACAAAACTCTACAATACTCAGCTATACTCAGCTCTACTGATCAATACTCCACAATACTCCGCTATACTCCACAATACTCCACAATACTCTACCATACTCTGCTATACTCCGTTATTCTCCGCAATACTCAGCTATACTCAACAATACTCCAAAATACTCCACAATACTCCGCTATACTCAACAATACTCCACAATACTCCACTATACTCCGGAATACTCCACAATACTCCGCTATACTCTGCTATCCTCAAAAATACTCCACAATACTCTACCATACTCTGCTCTATTCTGCTATACTCCACTATACTCTGCAATACTCATTTTTACTCAACAATACTCCACAAAACTCCGCTATACTCTGCTATTATCAACAATACTCCGCTATATCAACAATACTCCACAATACTCCGCTATACTCCACAATACTCAGCTATACTCAACAATACTCAGCAAATACTCCGCTATACTCCACAATACTCCACTTTACTCCGCAATGCTCCCCAATACTCAACAATGCTCCGCAAATACTTCACTATGCTCCACAATACTCCACTATACTCTGCAATACTCAACAATACTCTGCAAATACTCCGCAATACTCCGCTATACTCGGCTATACTCAACAATACTCTGCTATACTCAAAAATACTCCACAATACTCTACCATACTCTGCTACCTCTGCTATACTCCGCTTTTCTCAGCAATACTCAGTTATACTCAACAATACTCCGCTAATACTCCGCTTTACTCCACAATACTCTGCTATGCTCCACAATACTCTGCTACACTCAACAATACTCCGCTTTACTCAACAATACTCAACAATAGTCCGCTATACTCCACAATACTCCGCTATGCTCCAAAATACTCTGCTACACTCAACAATACTCAACAATACTCCTCTATTCTCCGCAAGTACTCTGCTATACACCACAATACTCTACTACACTCTGCTATACTCCGCTATATTCAACAATTCTCTGCTATACTCCACAATACTCCGCTATACTCAACAATACTCCACTATACTCTGCTATACTCAGCTATACTTCACAATACTCTACCACACTCTGCTATACACTGCTATACTCCGCTATACTCCGCAATACTCAGCTACTCTCAACAATACTCCACAATACTCCGCTGTACTCTGCTGTACTCAACAATACTCCGCTATACTCAACAATACTCAACAATTCTCCGCAAATACTCCGCAATTCGCCGCTATACTTTGCTATACACTGCTATACTACGCTATACTCCACAATATTCTGCAATACTCAGCAATAGTCTGCTATACTCTGTTTACTCTGTAATACTCTGCTTTACTCTGCAATACTCTGTTATACTCCACAATACTCTGCCATACTCCGCAATACTCTGCCATACTCAACCATACTCTGCCAAACTCAACAATACTCAGCAATACTCCGCTGTACTCCGCTATACTCCACAATACTCTGCTATCCTCAACAATACTCTGCTATACTCTGCAATACTCAGCTATACTCTGCAATTCTCCAAAATACTCCGCTATACTCAGCAATACTCCACTATACTCAACAATACTCAACAATACTCCACAATACTCCGCTATACTCCGCAATACTCCGCTATACTCAAAAATACTCCACTGATACTCCGCTATACTCCACAATACTCCACTATACTCCGCAATACTCCGCTATACTCAACAGTACTCCGCAAATACTCCGCTATACTCCACAATACTCCACTATACTCCGCTATACTCAACAATACTCCGCAATACTCCTCTGTACTCCGCTATACTCCACAATACATCGCTATCCTCAACAATACTCTGCTATACTCCGCTATCCTCAACAATACTCTGCTATACTCCGATTAACTCCGCTATACTCTGCTATACTCTGCAATACTCTGCTATACTCCACAATACTCTGCAAATACTCTGCTATACTCAACAATATCTGCTATAATCAAAAATACTCCACAATACTCTACCATACTCTGCTATACTCTGCTAAACTCCGCTATGCTCAACAATACTCTGCTATACTCCGATTAACTCCACAGTACTCCGCTCTACTCAACAATTCTCCGCAAATACTCCGCTATACTCTGCAATACTCCGCTATACTCAACAATACTCCGCAAATACTCCGCTATACTCCACAAAACTCAACTTTACTTCGCAATCCTCCGCTATACTCAACAAAACTCAGCAAATACTCCGCAATTCTCCGCAATACTCCGCTATACCCCACAATACTCTGCTAAACTCCACTAAACTCGACAATACTCCACAATACTCCACTATACTCCACAATACTCTGCTATACTCCGCAATACTCTGCTATACTCAACAATACTCCGCAAATACTCCGCTTTACTCCACAATACTCCGCTATGCTCAACAATACTCCGCAAATACTCCGCAATACTCCACTATACTCCACTATACTCAACAATACTCAACAAATACTCCGCAATTCACCGCAATACTCCGCAATACTCTGCCATACTTGACCATACTCTGCCATACTCCTCAATACTCCGCTATACTCCACTATACTCAACAATACTCCACAATACTCCACTATACTCCGCAATACTCCGCTATACTCCGCAATACTCTGCTATACTCAACAATACTCCGCAAATACTCCGCTATACTCCCCAATACTCCACTATACTCAGCAATACTCAACAATACTCCGCAAATACTCAACAATACTCAACAATACTCTGCTATTCTCCGCAAGTACTCCACAATACTCTAATATACTCTGCTAAACTCCACCATACTCTGCTATACTCCGCAATACTCAGCTATACTCAACAATAATCCACAATACTCCGCTGTACTCTGCTGTACTCAACAATACTCCGCTATACTCAACAATACTCCGCAATTACTCCGCAATTCGCCACTATACACCGCTATACTCCGCTTTACTGTGTAATACTCTGCTATACTCTGCAATACTCTGTTATATTCCACAATACTCCGCCATACTCCGCAATACTCTGCCATACTCATCCATACTCTGCCAAACTCAACAATATTCAGCAATACTCCGCTGTACTCCGCTATACTCCACAATACTCCGCTATCCTCTACAATACTCTGCTATACTCTGCAATACTCCGCTATACTCAACAATTCTCCACAATACTCCGCTAAACTCAACAATACTCCACTGATACTCCGCTAAAATCCCCAATACTCCACTATACTCCGCAATACTCAACAATACTCCACAATACTCCGCTATACTCCACAATACTCCGCTAAACTCAACAATACTCCACTGATACTCCGCTATTCTCCACAATTTTCCACTATACTCCGCAATGCTTCACTATACTTAACAGTACTCTGCAAATACTCCCCTATACTCCACAATACTCCACTATACTCAGCACTACTCAACAATACTCCGTAAATACTCCGCAATACTCCACTATTCTCCAACTTTACTCCACTATACTTCACAATATTCCGCAATACTCACCAATACTCTGCTATACTCTTTAATCCTCTGCTATACTCCACAATACTCCGCCATACTCCGCAATACTCTGCCATACTTGACCATACTCTGCCATACTCCTCAATACTCCGCTATACTCCACTATACTCAACAATGCTCCACAATACTCCACTATACTCCGCAACACTCCGCAATACTCCGCAATACTCTGCTATACTCAACAATACTCTGCAAATACTCCGCTTTACTCCACAATACTCCACGACACTCCGCAATACTCCACTATACTCCACTATACTCCGCTATACCCCACAATATTCCGCAATACTCTGCTATACTCAGCAATAATCAACAATACTCCGCAAATACTCAACAATACTCAACAATACTCTGCTATACTCCGCTTTACTCTGTAATACTCTACTATACTCTGCAATACTCTGTTATATTCCACAATACTCGGCCATACTCCGCAATACTCTGCCATACTCATCCATACTCTGCCAAGCTCAACAATATTCAGCAATACTCCGCTGTACTCCGCTATACTCCACAATACTTCGCTATCCTCAACAATACTCTGCTATACTCTGCAATACTCCGCCATACTCAACAATACTCCACAATACGCCGCTGTACTCCACAATGCTCCACTATACTCAACAATACTCCACTGATACTCCGCTATTCTCCACAATACTCCACTATACTCCGCAATACTTCACTATACTCAACAGTACTCCGAAAATACGACGCTATACTCCACAATGCTCCACTATACTCAGCAATACTCAACAATACTCTGCAAATACTCCGCAATACTCCACTATACTCCACTATACTCCACTATACTCCACTATACTCCACAATATTCCGCAATACTCAACAATACTCTGCTATACTCTTTAATCCTCTGCTATACTCCACAATACTCCGCCATACTCCGCAATACTCTGCCATACTTGACCATACTCTGCCATACTCCTCAATACTCCGCTATACTCCACGATACTCAACAATACTCCACAATACTCCACTATACTCTGCAATACTCCGCTATACTCCGCAATACTCTGCTATACTCAACAATACTCTGCAAATACTCCGCTTTACTCCACAATACTCCACGATACTCAGCAATACTCAACAATACTCCGCAAATACTCCACAATACTCCACTATACTCCACTATACTCCGCTATACCCCACAATATTCCGCAATAATCAGCAATTCTCGGCTATACTCCGTTTTACTCTGTAATACTCTGCTATACTCTGCAATACTCTGCCATACTCAACAATTCTCAGCAATACTACGCTATCCTCAACAATACTCTGCTATTCTCCGATTAACTCTGCTCTACTGTGCTATACTCTGCAATACTCTGCAATACTCCACAATACTCTGCTCAACTCCGCTAAACTCAACATTACTCCACAATACTCCACTATACTCCGCTCTACTTAACAATTCTCCGCAAATACTCCACTATACTCCGCCATGCTCCACTTTACTCCACAATCCTCCGCTTTACTCAACAATACTCCGCAATACTCCGCAATACTCTGCTATACTCCGCTATACCCCACAATACTCTACTTTACTCTACAATACTCCGCTATACTCAAAAATACTCCGCAATACTCCGCTATACTCAACAATACTCCACTGATCCTCCGCTATTCTCAACATTACTCCACTATACTCCGCAATACTTCACTATTCTCAACAGTACTCCGAAAATACGACGCTATACTCCACAATACTCCACTATACTCAGCAATACTCAACAATACTCCGCAAATACTCCGCAATACTCCACTAAACTCCACTATACTCCACTATACTCCACAATATTCCGCAATACTCAACAATACTCTGCTATACTCTTTAATCCTCTGCTATACTCCACAATACTCCGCCATACTCCGCAATACTCTGCCATACTTGACCATACTCTGCCATACTCCTCAATACTCCGCTATACTCCACTATACTCAACAATACTCCACAATACTCCTCTATACTCAGCAATACTCCGCAATACTCCGCAATACTCTGCTATACTCAACAATACTCTGCAAATACTCCGCTATACTCCACAATACTCCACGATACTCAGCAATACTCAACAATACTCCGCAATGCTGCGCTATACTCAACAATACTCCGCAAATACTCCGTGATACTCCGCTATACTCCTCAATACTCCGCTGTACTCCACTATACTCAACAATTCTCCACAAGACTCCACTATACTCTGTAATACTCCGCTATACTCCGCAATACTCTGCTTTAGTCAACAAAACTCCACAAATACTCCACGATACTCCACAATACTCCACTATACTCTGCAATACTCGGCTATACTCAACAACACTCCAATTATACTCCGCTATACTCCACAATACTCCACTATACTCCGCAATACTCCGCTATGCTCCACAATACTCCACTATACTCCACAATACTCCACAATACTCTGCTATACTCCCATTAACTCTGCTATACTCTGCTATACACTGCAATACTCTGCTATACTCAACAATACTCTGCCATTCTCCACCATACTCTGCTATACTCCATAGTACTCCGCAAATACTCTGCTATACTCAACAATACTCCGCTTCACTCCACAAAACTCTGCTATACTCCTGTATTCTCAACAATTCTCTGCAATACTCAACAAAACTCCACAATACTACGCTAAAATCCGCAACACTCCGCTATACTCAACAATTCTCTACAATACTCCCCAAAAAATACTCCGCTATACTCCACAATACTCCACTATACTCCACTATACTCAACAATACTCCGCAAATACTCCGCAATACTTCACTATACTCCACTATACTCCACTATACTCCGCTATACTCCACAATACTCCGCAAATACTCCACTATACTCCACTATACTCCACCATACTCCGCTATACTCCACAATACTCCGCAAATACTCCACTATACTCAACAATACTCCGCAATACTCCACTATACTCCGC
>RPOG01008927.1:0-12981 GCA_008086565.1 Thalassoma bifasciatum | reverse complement strand
CATGATAATGAAGTTATTGAAGGACAGCGAAGTGAAAGTGGGACATCAGCAGCCTGGAGATCTGAAGAGCAGATGTGTGTCTAAAATGTCTGGTTTGAAAAGTCACAGTGGAAATAAGGATGGAAAAACACTTTTTCATCTTTAAATCATTGAGTGGATCAGCGCTCTCTCTCTCTCTTTGAAAAGTGGGGCCCCTCGGCGTGACGGCGCATGGAAATGAAAATAGGAATTTAACCTCTGTCAATCTCTCAGGTGAAGGAATTTTAATGCAGGAGACGTGATTGTTATGTTTCTTTGAAATCCAGAAATTTCATACCTCACTCTCACAGACAGATTATAACGATAGAACTTACCCCTCTTTAAAAATATTTCACTTAAACAACAGAGAAGAGTCAGAAGCTGCTGAGCTACATTAAAATTAACTGTGGCAGATTTGGACAACACTTTGGTGAGGTGTAATTATTTTAATATTTCATGTATGAAGGTGTGTTTTCATATGAGCTGATCAAACATGTTTCTTTATTCGTATAAAATTATGAAGTTGACACAGAGGTGAGTTTTAAGAGTTTAACCCTGGGGTCCACATTACCATCGCCAAAGACTGGAAGGGTGTGACCTGGGGATTTTCATCACCGATAATTTGTCCAAATAATCCTCAAATGTGTGGTGTCAATCTGTTTTGCTTCTCCTGACCTTTAATCGTCAATATCAATCAATCCTGATGTGGAGCTAGTGTGGGAGACTGAGCCCCATCTACATGACAACGTTTCACAGCGTTTCGCCCTAAAACGCAGGAAACGCATTGAAAAAAATCTGCATTTACACAGAAACGCTGAGGGACTTAAAACGCTGTAGTACGTATGCCAGGCCTGAAGGTGGTGATATAAGTGAAGGGGGCCGTATAAGCCACAACAGTATAGAGGCTGAAGAAGAAGTGAGCCAATCATCTGAGGTTTATATTAAAGGGAACCCCGACTGTAAGGACAAATAGGCATGAATATGCTTAAATGTTTGTCTCAAACTGGGATTTGTTGTTAAAAGACATAACGAATTGGTTTTTCTTTTTAAAAAATACAGTTTAAAACACAGTTTCTATCCTTCGGGTGCAGCCATTGTTTTACTGCCGCAATGCATTCTGGGTTGATGACGTAGATTGGTTGCTTGGTGCCGAGCATCTGGATTTGGCCGTTTACTCACTACTAGTCGCCATAAGTCACGAGGTTTCAGGAGGGAAAAAAACATAATAATGCCACATGTGGCTGCTTTTGGGTGCACTTTTCAGTCCAAAGGAAACAAGGAGACTGATGTTAGTCTGCACAGCTTCCCAAAAGACAAGAAAAGAAGGAAGTTGTGGGAAATCGCTTGTGGTCGTAAACAACTTCTGATGGACCCGCGGCTCTGTTCTGGCCACTTCTCCCCAGAAGCATTTGCTGCATTTAGCCGGCCCATGCTGATGAAAGAGCTGACAGGTGTGGGTCATTATAAACGGAGACTAAAGCCAAATGCTGTGCCGACTATTTTCCAACACAAACCCACAAAACTTCCTCTGGAAACCACTGAAGTCCGCTCCAGGACTTATATGATCCTGTATGAGATCCAGCCCGGTGCAACCATATGACGTCACTACCCAGACGTTATTGCGGCGTAAACAACAATGGCGGCCTACAGGTGAAAATATTTTTTCAAATTTTATACAAACTAAGATATTTTGAGAGATTTTATTATTGTTCTTATGTAGCTGGTAAAAACGCTGATCATTTAGGAAAATGACGTTCTGGTAGCCAGGGTTCCTTTTAAAAACTTTCTATCTAATTGCAGAAGCTTGTCCCCTTGACAATAATGTATTTTAACATGCAATAAATTCATATTTGGAGCAAAAACAATGATAAGAAACTGAAAAAGTCAGTAACTGTTTTTTAATAAAAACTTCTCATTCCTTGTCCCACCTCCAGCCCCTTCTAGAAACAAAGTCTGGGGGATAAAGTTTCAATTTTCATTTACATTTCAGGTTTCAGATCCCATAACTGTCGTAACATCCTCAATGCTGCTGCTGCTGCTGCTGCTATCAGGAGCCACAATTATGCAACGTTTAAGAGTGGCTTTTGGATTCTCCTTTGCTTCTGGTCCAACGTATCGCCTCATTCTAGTGAATGAAAAAGTAAAAAGTCCAGTAAAGTGAAGCTACACCAGTCCAAGACGTGCCAGAGCCACATGGAGTGTGAGCAGCAGGAAGACGGCGCCCTGCGACTGAGCGTCAGACTGAAGGTGAGGCCGACCTGAGCTGGCTGCCATGGGTCTGGTGAAGATGTACGGGTGATCCTGCAGACGAAGAACAGAAATAATCTCAGAACATGCAGAGGATCATGACTTATGGATTTGAAAAATTGACATCTTGCTTTTTTTTATTAACTGCAGACTCAAAATTAGGCTGCAATCAATAATTTATTCACTCATATTTAGTTTATTATTTCGTTCAGTCGCCTTAAGATTATTTTTTGATGATGGGGACTGAAACTGGGACTGCTCTAGAAAAGTCTGTGTTGATTCATTCCAGTCGTTATCACAACCCAGTCTCACCCCAAACCAAAACTACAATTTATTAGTTACAAAAAAGGAAAAGTAACTCATAGATTGCAAAATTATCTACAGCTGGAGAATAAAAAATGTAACATTTCAAACCAAAATGGAAGTTTTATCCACAATTCGACTTGTTAGTTGTCTTTTAAAGTCTGCAACAGTAAGATGATTTTAAAGAAAAGCTTCATTGATCAATAACATCCGTTTTCTAGCTTGAAGGTAACAAATAACTGTTGAAACAGCTAAATTGAAAAAGCAAAGCTACCTTGGCTCAGCTTTTCTCCTCGTCTGGAAAAAAAGGTCATTGCTTCAAAGCAGTAACAACACTGACCTACCATAGAAGGACAGATGAGACTGATGGGGTCAGAGAAACTGCTGACAATCATCTTCCCTCCTTCAGGCTGAAACTGTGGTGGTAAAAGAACAGATTTTAGCTTCATTTGTCAAAATAATTCTGAAAATGAAGGTTTTGTAGTCACAACACCCATATTAAGATTTCAACAGGTTGTGTGCTTTGGTTTTCTAAACTTGTTCTTTCCAGATCTTCTCTGTTATAGATGTTGATATTTTTAACCCTTTGTCCCTTTAACTTGCTTGCTTGATGCCTGCGACATGTCCCTAAAAAGCTGGGGAAGGGGCAAAAAAGACCGGGAAAGTTGATGAATGCTGAAAAAACAGCTTTTTGGATCATTCCACAGGTGAACAGGTTCATTGGAAACAGGTCAGTATCATGATTGGGTATAAAAGGAGCATCCCTGAAAGGCTCAGCCCTTCACAAGCAAAGATGGAGCCAGGTTCACCACCTTGTCAACAACTGCGTGAGCAAATAGTCCAACAGGTTAAGAACAATATGTCAAAACGTACAACTGCAGGAATTGATGGATTTCATCATCTACAGTCCATAATATCATCAAAAGGTTCAGAGAGTCTGGAGAAATCTCTGCACGTAAGCAGCAAGGCCCAAAACCAACATTGAATGACCGTGACCTTTGACCCCTCGGGCGGCGCTGCATTAAAAACCCACATCATTGTGTAAAGGATATTAGCACGTGGGCTCAGGAACACTTCAGAAAACCATTGTCAGTTAACACAGTTCATCACTACATCTACAAGTGACAGTTCAAACTCGACCATGCAAAGACAAAGTCAGACATCAACAACACACACAAACGCCACCACTGGCTTCTCTTAGCGCAAGGTTCTAAAGCATCATCTGTGATGGTATGGGGGTGTGTTAGTGCCCATTGAATCATGGGTAACTGTCATTGTATCAGTGAAAGCAGCATTACTGTCGAAAGGTACAAAAGGGTTTTGGAGCAATCCCTGATTATTTCAGCGAGACAATGAAACCAAGACACATTCTGCACCTGTTACAACAGCGTGGCTTCATAGTAAAAGGGTGCAGTTACTAGACTGACCTGCCTGCAGTCCAGACCTATTTGCCATTGAAAATGTGCGGAACTTTATGAAGCATAAATGCCACAACCGAGACCCAGGACTACTGAACAACTGAAGTTGTCCATCAACAAGAATGAGAAAGAATTCCAGCCCTGAAGCCTCAACAATTAATGTCCTCAGTTCCCAAATGCTCATTGAGTGATGTTAAAAGGAAAGATGATGTGACACTGTGGGAAACATGAACCTGTCCCAGCTTTTTCAGAACATGTTGCAGGCATCAAACTCAAAATGAGAGAATATTTGCAAAGAAGTAATTAAGTTTTTCTATTTATCCATCCATGAATATCTTGTGTATTGAACTGAATAAAGATTAAAAAAGATTTTCAAATCATTATATTCTGTTTTAATGTCATTGGAATTGGGGGAAAGTGACATGGCATCTTTATATTGAATCAAACTCTCTAAGAGTCATTGCTGTTATTGTTGACCTATGACCCTTTTATACACTTCAGTTCAAGTCTCCAACCCACCATATTGTTCCACAGCCCCTTGGCCAGCTCCTCATGCCCCTTTATGGTGAAGTGGAAGCAGTCGTGAGTGAAGAAGGTCATATCGATCTTCCCACTCTGCTCAGAGAGACGAGACAAACAGGTGTAGAGTTACTGACGGAGCGTCTCGTGTCTGAAACATGACTTCTCGCTCATTCTCAGCCTCGTGTTCACAAAGCTAAAGGCTGAAACTGTCACACTCAGGATCTTAATGATTCAATCATGACTGTGTTATTTCACACTGACTCATCGCCAACACATCCTTATTGTTTTCAGCCAGCGGGAGTGATAATAGATTACCGGGAGGCGGGGAGGGTCAGCGTGTTTCAGAAAAGGCTGAAGAATGACAGCAAAGTCGTCCCTGAAGAAGCGATCACTGTTCAGCAGCTCCTCGAGCCTTTTCTGAAGAAGGATGCAACGTAAAATCAATACAGATGCTGTTTTTAATGATTCACTCTGCCATCAATAGATTTGTGAATGTCAAATCAAGGTTTTGTTTGCATCAGCTGAATTTTTATAAAGGCTTTTAGAATATCTCATGATTTTCAATAAAAGTAGAAGCATTGTTCACCTTAATGGCATAAAATATGACAACAAACTAAGAGGCAAAAAATGTACCTGGAATTCAAGATTGACGTCGACCAGCTCCTGCAGCTCAGGAGATCTGGAAATTGGTTCAATCAGACATGAGCAGAAAGACCTGGATCAAAGTCAGAAAATACAAAGACAAAGAAGAAGGGTGAGATTGAATGTGGCTCAATTGGCTAAAATTGATCATTTTGACTAGTTTTTAGATTCTGCATAAGTCAATAAGTCCTTTATTGTACTTTTTTTTGATTTATACTCTTTACAGTTTTCAAATTTGGAATCATAGTTAAATACCTGAAATTTCCTGAGGAGCTACACCTAAAATATTGACCATTTCAAGGTGATTCACAACTATGACAGGCTTGAGAAGAAATCTTAAGAAAGAAAAACTTTCCATCCTTCAGATTTTGCTTTGAGAATAAAAATATAGAGAACTTGTGCATATTTCACTTAGTATCCCAAAGTGTCTAAATAGTTTCAAAAAGACCCTTATAACTCTTCAGTTATTGATCTGAATCTCACCAAAGTAGCAGGTTTCACAGCTTTGTCAATGTCCAAAAAACCCTGAAAATTTCAGCCTATTCTCCAGTTCTAAAGAAATCATAATCCTCAGTGCACAAAACTGTGAAAAAGCAGAATTGGAAAAAAATGGACGGAATAATTTCTGTTCTTCTGTTTCAAGCTTCTTTTCTTCCTTCCACTACTGATTACCACTTGCCGGAGGCATTTTCTTTAATAAATCTGATGAAACAATGTATTACCAATGGATTAAAACCACATTCCTCTTGTTCAGCAGTCGTCTTACTTTGGACTAAAACTAGTCACTCAGCCTCCAGAAGCCTTTTGGTCAGACTGTCTCAAATTAGAGGAAAACCTGACGTAAATATTTAATCTTTCACCCAAATATGATGCATAAACATGGATGAAAATTGAGCTAAAATCAAGACGTCAAAGAAAAAAAGAGAATCTGAGAACCAGACAGATATACGATTTTCATCCAGCTCTGTCGCCCTTTAGCGTGGTGATTATGGTTTTTCCACACGCAGGAATTGTATATTGAAGTTACGCCATAGATGTTACATAAACATTTGCTCTATAACAACCAAACTGAATAAAAGTAACACTACATAAAGCATAATTTTGATTGGGGTGGGTACTCAAAGACTCATTTGATGTTTATGTTAAAGCTCCTGTGAGAAACTATATTTTCGTTGAGTTTGTCGCCCCCCTGTGGACAAACTGGAACATCATGTCATCTCACAACATCATGTCCCTTACATGTGAAATTTGTGTTTTCTGATAAAATATCTTGTTCTTTTTACTTTTAGCCCTTCTATCAATCATTTTAAACGTTTGCAACAGAAAATATCACGTTAAAAGTCTCGTCTGACACCCTCCCTGGCAACGATACAAAATTAGTCAGCTTGTCTCTGATGGTTTCTTTTGCTTTTGTAGATTGTAAAGAAGCACAACTTTTAATATCAGTCTACCAGTATGCAGGTTAAAAACTCCTCACAGGAGTTTATTTTAACATAGCCCACCTTTGGAGTAGACACCCAGGGGTGGGTTTCTGCACCTCCCTCAGAGTCTGCATGGGCAGAATCTGAACCACATTCACGATCATTCGAGGAACCTACAGGAAAACACAGGGACTGAAGTCATTTCCAGCAGTGAACTGACGCCTCACTGAAGACACGACTTTCTTTCTTTCACTTTACCTCGTTCATCAGCATTTCCAAAGACATGGTCATGTAGTGAATGAAGTTATCCACCGAGAATAGAGCCTGGAGAGACGAGCAGACTGCAGATATTAATGAAATACATCTCACTCTGTGAAAAGCTGTTTTTCCACCTAACTGTAGCCGTTTCAAAAGGAACCTTATCTTTGCAGTAATCACAGATATCGTTCATGCCCATGAGAATGGTCAAAAGCTTCCAGTCCTCCTCAAAGTTCAGACCCTGCAGAAAGGGACAAAAGAGGGAGACTGTGTGAATGAAAACAGATTCAAGGGCTGAAGTTTCTTTCATTCAGGCCTTTAAAACCACAAAATAAGCTCTTTTATGACACAACTGTACCTCAAACTCTCTCAGTGTGTCAATGAGGTGTCTCGTCTGCCCTGGGAGGTTGCTGGAATGAGAGAAAATCACCAACTTGTATCAAAGCTACACATACACAAAAGTAAAAGTAAAGGAAGCATTGCACAAGAAAACATCATTTCTTGGTTTAACCTGACAGCACAAGTAACACCTCAGATATTTCTCTTCTGCTGTGGACTGAGCAGAAAATAGTCAACAGCCATATCCCAGGGTCGAGGTTGGATTCTCTAAGGGATCGAGAGTTCAAAGCCGGAAAAGATCTCTCAGACTGGACTGAAATGAAACAGTCTGGTCTACAGAGGATTTCCTCACCAACCGTTCAGCTCCTACACTCGCATCAAACAGCACTTTCACCCAAAACAGGTAGCGGGCTGGTTAACTGGTTAGCACAGTTTTCATCACTCTCATGCCAAAGTAAATTCAAGTTTCAAGGCATCTGTGTGTCTTTTTGATGGATATTGATAAGATTTTGTTGATACCAAAGCCCTCATCAATTCAGCTCATTGATCCGATTTTTTTTCCATTCCTTTACCAGTCTCAATTTTCTTTGCATAAAAAGTAAGTTTTACATTTTTTCTGCATCAGATACATTTTATGCACTGCAAAAACTGAAATCTAAGCAAGTCATTATGTATTATTTGTAGTAAAATTTGTCTTACTATTCTTGATTTGAGCCACATTTACTAGACAAGGTCATAAAAATGTCTCATTTCAAGTTTTTAAAAGACAAAAATGAGGCATCGATTGCTTGTAACAAGTAAAAAAAAAAAAATCTGCCGATGGGATAAGATAAAAGATTCTTGTTTTAAGACATCTTTCTAATTTCAAGAAACTTCCTGGGTGAATACATCTTATCCCAATTGGCAGATTTTTTTGACTTGTTACAAGCAATTTACACCTCATTTTTGTCTTTAAAAAAACTTGAAATAAGACATTTTTATGACCTGGTCTGGTGAATGTGGCTCAAATTAAGAACAATAAGACCATTTTTACTACAAATAAGACATAATGACTTGCTTAGGTTTCCGTTTTTGCAGTGTGTAGTTTATAAGTAGATACATATGTTATGTTTATGTTTCTTGGATGGGATGTAGCTGAAAGGCAAAATCTTATGTACTGAAACATGTACACAAGTCGTCAATAAATGATTCTGATTCTGATGAAATTGGTCAATGGATTTAGAAATCTCTGGACATAAATAGATTTTTTTTTTTTAATTAAAAATCGCACATGAGGTGATGTGGATGTATTGTCTTGTTGTATATTTGTGCCTATATTCACTCTATTCACTTATTAAGTGTCTTTATTCACTTGTATATTGTATTTATTTACTTTTGCTCTGAATGCACCTTATTATGGCAGCTATCCTTAATTTCATCATGCTCCATGTATGATGACAAAAAAGCAGCATTTTCTATTCTGTTTATGAATTTATGATTTCTTGGCCATTTTTCAGAGAATATGGAAGTTTCTGTTGTCATCATGATTTAGAAAATGTAAACAAGGTCGTTTGTTAATAAATGGCATCAACCAACCTCTAACCATGAGTCAAAGAAAAGTTTTTGTGTTACCATTCATATTCTCTGAAAAATGGCAAAGAAATCATAAATTCTGTCAGAGTATGTAAACTTTTGAGCACACCTGTCTGTGATTGGCTGAAGTTTGCTCCCTAGCAATGCTTTGAGCTGTTTGGAGCCTTGAGCTTGCCGTAGTTTTGCCATAGTCAGCCATGAGCCTGCACTTTCTGTTTGGGAAACATTTACCTGTTGGAATTCTGACATTTCTTAATTTTAAGTATTGTTCACAAAAAGTCATTGTGATATATTTTTGTGATGAAAGTCGAAATTCTGTTTTAAACCAAAGTTATCTTGATGTAATTTCCAGTCAAGCTTGTGCTGTTTTCTACATCATCTGTGGTACATTAGGACACGTATAACATGATGGATGTATTGAATATAAATCTTTTGTGTGAGAGAAAGTACATTCCTTTGTGTGTTCAGCTTTAAAGGAATTCTTGAGTAAAACTTCAAGCAGAAAATCCTGAATCAGTGATCAGAAAATAATCTCTGTAAGGTTTATTCACTCCAACATAAAGTTAAGAGTGGATAAGGGAATACAAGTAACCATTTCTAATTGATTCTTCACAGAAACTGTCTCTAGATACCCATCTAACCCACTATTTCACTGAGTTAAGCCCAATTACTGAAACTGAATAGTGTATTGCTTGGGCTGCTGTGATGTGAAAAGAATCACAGGATAAGATATGCACCCCATGCATCCTTCATGGCTCTGAAAAAGTAGGACACATTTGTCAGAGCCTTTGAAATGATACATGTGGGTGAAGGATTCAGCCGCTGAACTGCGACAAAGCTCATGACACGATGATGAGTCTTTACAATGTGTTGTGGCCGGTCACAGCCAGGTTGAAGCCCGTTTCACTGATGGGAGCCTGCATCCCGTGGACCGTCCTGCCCGGAGCCGCACCCAGCAGTTTGGGGTTGAACAGCTTGATGATGTCTAAAAGAACCACAGCACAACAAAGAGGAAAGTGTGAGGACGACACGTTGAGTTGTTTCTGTAGTGAAATGATAGCACAAGCTATTTTGAAAACAATAATATAAAGGGAGAGCTGAGTTATCATCATTGATTTAAGCATCTTACTTGCCAAAGTAATGGCTTCTTGAAATGAGCCGTAGCCTCCGATGCTGCAAAATAAAGAAATTTAATCCAGGTGATACAATAACAGAAGCTTACTTACAAAAATACAGAGCTTTTTATCTTGTACAAAAGCAGTCATTGTAGTACATGGTGAAATAAAAGTACAGATGTAACATACTCGTACCTCCACGACACGTGACGAAACTCAATGGGAATCCCGAGCACATTAGTGGCATTGGCACCAATGGCTGTCTGGAAAAAAACAACACAACACCCAAAGAAGATCCGGTGAGACTTTGGTCATATAAATTACATGGATTTTATTGTTGTAATACTTTAGACTAAGTAGGGCGGGGGAATTAAGTGGAAATTAGATTCTATAGCAGTATAATAATAATACTAATAATACTACTACTAATAATAATAATAATAATAAAAATAATATAATTTTATTTATGAAGCGCTTTCAATCAAAGTGCTGTACAGGTTCCAAAAACAATCAATAAAACCAACAAACGAACAATAAACAATAAAAACAAATCAAGACATATAACAGAGTAAACAAGTGGATCTTGAGCCTGAGTGTAGACTCCTCCCAGACAGTGCAATATTTTTTTAACCTCAAATCTGTCAGACTACCAGATGAAATGTTTTGCAATTATGTTCAGCTGTGTTACTCAACCCTGCACAACCAAAGAGCCGAATTATTGAAAAGTATCTTTGCAAGAGCAATCTAAGCGGTAAAAAGTGGCAAAATGGCAGGAAGTAGCAATAAAAATAAGTTTGAGGTGGTGAAAATGGGCAAAAATGGGGGAAAAATTAGAAAAAAACTTGGAAAATGGTCAGAAAGTAAAACTTTTAAGAGCCTGACATTTCTGTTTCAAATATCCTTTTACATTGATCTTATGCAATACTGTACTGTCCTGAGACTATTTTTGTCTTTCATTATCTGCAAGCTATAATCATCTACATTTCAAGAAATACAGGCATAAAATAATTCACTCTATGTATAATGAGTCTATCTGAAATCTGGGTTTCACGTAAATAACGACAAATGAGTTCAGCTCTAAAGTATTGGATGGATCACTGATGTTACACGACATCTTTTTCAAAAGAATGAACAACAAACAAGGAACAAATCTTACTGTCAGAGAATCCCCCAAGGCTGCAATGACTTTGATATCTGCTGCTTTCACATATTCAACTGCAGCAAAGGGTGAAACAAAGTTAAGGGTGAGAGAAATAATATGGAGTTTGAGTTCTTAACAGTCAGCAGCGTTAATCTGATGTAGATTAGTGAACAAACCTGAGGAGGGAACAGAGGGAGACGGACTCATGTCAGGGCACTGAAATGAAGGATGTCTGAAGCCCACGGGTCGAGTTTTCTCTGGAAACTCCTAAAAGTGAAACAACAGAGTCTTAGATGTAAGATTCTCACTTTTTAGACAATCCTTTTTTGACAAATACTTTAAAAATACACACAAAGTTTGGTGCTGCTGGTACTGTTTCTCCTCCAAATGGGTGGTGACTTGTCTCAGCAACTGATATAAAAGCAGCTCAAATTATCACAATCTCTAAAAAAAAACCTAAAACTAAGTTATTTTCTCAACAAAAGAGAGCAAACATTTTGTAGAAAATCATTCAAGCCTCTGTTTTTCTTTACATATAGCTGCCTATTTACAAACATACATAATATTACCCAAAGTATAATACTTGATTTCTTTACATTCGTATTCCATACACAAAGCTTCATGAGCTAAGACACACTCATCTCAATTAAAACAAACAGGCCTTCAAGCACTTTATATAATGTACAACCCTGATGTAATTATTCACATCATGTTATGTTTTTTGTCCTGGATTCAACCACATTATTGGATGCTTTTCATTTTATATAACCTTGATACTCGTCCTTTTTTTTCTTTTAGAGTACCAACAGCCAAACTTAGGGCAAGATCTGAAGACTAGTTTTAGTTTGAATCTCTACATGCAAACAATAAGTTACTTCAAGACAAAAAAAAATAAAAATCGCAATATTCTAATTTGTTTTTAGCTGACCCAGTAACAGGCCATTGATTCATTAATAATTAAAGGAGCTTTGAAAAATTTGTGGACAAGCTAGTATTTGCACTAGCCATAAAGACTCCACTTCCCATAAGCCCTTGTCCCACCAACACGTGTTTGTTTCAGTTTATTTTGGAAAAATAAATAGAGGTCAGATCTTCTTTTTAACACTACTTTTCTTTGTTTGAGTTGACATGTTACTTGATACAATGCAACAAAGTGATGAATTCATCAACAGTTACGTAGCTCTGTTGATTGAAACGTGTCAACAAGCAACAAGTAGTCATCTGTTCTCATTATGTCCTACCAGTGCTCATCTACCAACCAGAGCAAACGTAACCTGGCTCTTAATTTTATTTAAAGACTTTCAGATTTGAACAGATCGCTGAAGTATAACTGCTGCATGTGGACAGGAATGAACAAGCTTCGCCGTGTTTCAGCCTTTAGCCTGTGCTCTATCACTCTCCTGTTTATCTTTCTTCAGCTCCCTTATTCTTTTTCTGTCAGACAGTGCAGCTCTTGTTTCCACTATTATTACAAAATAAATCACAGAAATCATTTTCAGCAGAGAAAAACACAGATCTCTCTTCATTCTCACAGCTAAACCTTATCAGCTGGCGCATTAATCAACCTACTTTAGTGCTGATAATCTCACTCTAAGTTGTTGATTATGATCAGGCATCTATCTAGTTATGAAACTTTTTCAGGATCACTAAGAAAGTCTCACAGTTACTTTAATGAGTGGGGTTATGTTGATAACCAAAAACAATAAGTGTTTAGTTTTTGTCAATCAGAGCTCTTTGGAGTTTATTCAAGTTTTCTCATCTGTTGGTGACTAATTACCTATTTCCCCCCCACTGTTAAGAGCATGTTTCTGTTGGATGGTAAAAGCAGGTGTAGGCTGTACCTTGTTAAGGGCCTCCTGGCTGTAGTGTCGTATCCCCTCTTCATACTCCCACCACCAGTCGTTGCCTTAAAGAGAGACATTATTTCAAAGTAAAAACCCCACACCAACACTGAACCCTTCTGTCCTTGTCATTTTCAGCACAAA
>RPOG01008925.1:0-12991 GCA_008086565.1 Thalassoma bifasciatum | reverse complement strand
AAAATGACATTTTCCTGTTCAAGAGATTTGTTCACTGAACCTGCAAAAGTTCTTTGTCATCAAAGGTTTCAAAGTAGTAAATACAATACTGAGTCATAGAATATTAAAGATGATTTCGCTTTGATTTCTCAAACTGCAATTTTTCTAGTAAACTTATTCATAGAAGACAGTACAGCAAAGCTTCACACTCCTTTTTTTTTAAAGTTATTTTTTAGGCTTTTGTGCCTTTATTGGATAGGAGAGGACAGTGGATAGAGCAGGAAAGAAGAAGGGGGAGAGAGTGGGGAGTGACATGCAGGAAACGGGTTGCAGGTTGGATTCAAACCCGGGCCACCCGCTCAAGGGCGAATCCCATGGTGCGTGACCAAATCCACTAGGCCAACTGCGCCCCAAAGCTCCTCACTCTTAATAGTTTGGCATCGGTGATAAGTACCATCTCGTGACTAGTTTTAAACAGCTTAAATTGTAGCTTCAAGTATCATCTAGCTCATAATTTCCTTTTCTGTGTGACGAGTGTCCAGATCATCTTAGGCCTTGCAAACACACAGCAGGGTATTTTCAAAAATGAATATCCCCTTCAACATTAATTTTTAAAAATACTTTCGGCTACACCATGTACAAAAAAAAAATTGTCCATAGGACACTGAGCAAATCCATCAATAGGTGCAGTTCAAAGCAAACCAGACCCATAGGTGGCAGTGTTTTTCAGATGGGAAACTGGTCCCAGAGATTTCAACATGGCGCCAGGATCTTTTGTTTGGATAAATAGAGAGGTTAATTAATAGGATGAACTTCAGGAAGCAAGCAAGTAAAAAGTGTTTGCATCTGTGTTCAAACTAGCACGCCTGTAGCATTCATGCCTGCCATAAACAAATGTCACATATATGTGACATCAATGGCTTTTTTGTCACAAACCGTGACATTTAGGGTCCAAAACCCCTGTTTCCCAGCAAATACATGAAACCATGAGACTGGAGCCGGAGTTTTCAGATAAGAACATTTTTAGGGATGCAAAACTGTGGTTTTGTGTGGATGACAGGCCTAAATGCATCAAAATAAATGTGTTTTCCCAGATACCTAGCTACATGTGGACATGGCCTTAAAGCAGGTTTTTGTGTATAAAGCTATGATGTCATCAGCTGATTGCATTATAGCAGCTTGTGTTTCCTCTGCTTCCATTCTCCCAAACGGCTGTTTACACATACAACAAGAATATTAACACTTAAAAAAAAAAAAAAAACTTGGGTGACAAATGTGCAGCAAATACAATTCAGCATCTTTGCATTTTTGCAGAATTCATAAACAGATTAAGGTTCAACTAACTCTCTAATCTTACCTTTTCTGAGCAGCAGCAGCAGCTTCCCTCTCTCCAGCTCCAGACTGAGGCCGAGTCCTCCCTCTCCCCCTGCACTAAACAGTGTCCCAGAATTCCTCAGGGTTTTAAACTGCAGAGAGAGGACATCTCTGGACGTCTGCCTCTGCCCCGAACTGGACCTGAACACCAGGCTGCTGCTGTCACCGTCAAGACTCACAACATCAGAGACTGAAAGAGGAAATAGAGACATCAATGTATGATTATCAGAAAAAAAACAACAGTTTAATTAAAACCCAAACACGTTCTTATTGGACGAGGGACATTCTGTGATTTTTGATTTGGTTCCTTCACACTGTATTTGGTAAATCTGCTTTCTCTTTCAACCACATCTACATGTAGTACCATGGGTTTGTTCAGTTGGCTCTTGCTGTCCTCACAGTTTATTTTCACACCACACAACACACTCTACACATCTTACTCTCACCCAACAGGCTGGTATCTGCAGACATCAGTATTGTGGAGATAATACTGCCCATTTTTACAACTAAAGAGTGTGTAGTATGCTTTTCCATGTTCTAAACATGGATTTAAAGTAACAATGATGGATGCTCTGAATTCCTGAATCTGTCTGTAAACTGTTTGAAAAGGTTCGTTCTAAAAGTAGCATGAGAGCATAACACACACATAAGGAACGCTCTCTGGCATGTTGGAGGGCATGGACCTCAAACACAGAGGTCTGCTCCTTACAAGCCCCAAGAAGACTAGAAGTGTGGAGCCTTAAAGAGACAGCAGCTAAAATCAGGTGTTTGGATGGAGGCTTGAATCTGAGTTTTCTAAAACACCAGTTTGGGAGATGTGTTTTTTCTGATAGTAAATGTAAAATTCAGAAAAAGGGTATTGAAAAGTGGTTCTTTTTAGGAATCGATAAGGAATTGTTCAATGTATTGACATTGTTAGCCTTTTTTGCTGAACGATTCCTTTATTGGTTCTTTACATTTCACCAGAACCTCACATTGACTGATCTGTCCCAGCTATCTTAACTCAGTTTTATATTTATTTACTTGTAAACTCAATAAAATTCAACATTCACTGACACAAAAAAATCTGTTACGCCTACTTTTAATAGCTTGTATAGTAGCTGTGAAAATGTTAAGCTACCATCATTCTGTGTATGTATCTGTGTATCATTTTATTAATTTTAGATTGCAACAGGATGGGACTTGTTGGTGCAACAAGTGGAGTCACCCCATGCTGCCTGTTACACAGAATGCAGGTTTGAGCTTCTGTTTTTTAGCCAAACAGTCCTTTATTGAACTGCAGTCACCACGTGTTCCACCTGACAGCTGAGGATTTGTGATGAGGTGAGGTGAAGCGAACAGCGTGTGCTCGGTGTGTTGAGTGTAGGCTGTTAAAACACGGGCGGCAATAACTGAACTGTTTAAAAGAAAGAAAGAAAGAGTAGCAGCTGAGTTCAGCATCAATTTCCTTTCCAGCTGTACAAATAAATCCTTTGGCTGAGCGTTTCTTAATGAACTTGGCAAGTGTGTGACTCACAAACGCCAGGACTTGCACACAATCTCACAACCACTTGGCTTGCAGTAATGCTCTCTTATTGGATTGTACAGTATATTTCCTGCTGATTACAGAGCAGTAAGATGAAGCTCCAGTGCGCAGAGTCATCCTCTGGGTGTAAAGTTCTATACAACATGCAGTGGCTCAATGCACTAATGAAGTCCCAGATTATTGTGTATCATCAGAGTACAGATATCTCTTTAAGGATCCCAAAAACAGATTAGTGCTGTTTCCGTCTCATAACACGGCTGAAAAAATGATGCTGCTCAGCTCATAAAATATTTAATACCATAACCCACAGTCTGTCATGTTTCAGAGGAACTTTACGAGGCAGATGCACTCACTGGTCTTTATTCTGGCTTTATTTTAAATGCGTCTTATTTCAACAGCAGCAGAGAAGTTCTTTAACTCACAGTTTTTACATCTGAAATGGACGATTTTGCGTTATACCTGCACCTAGGGCTGAACAATTTTAGGAAAAGATCTAATTGCGATTTTTTTGTCAGATATTGCAGTTTCAATTCGATTCACAGTTTTCTTCAAATTGATCTACAGTGAAGTTTTCACAATGTACAGAAACATTTACAAACCTACCAGAAAATTACATCAAAACATCAAAGCTTTTATTCTAATGCAGAGATGAAAACTGAAGGTAAGAGCTGTTACCAAATGTATTCATTAACAATTTTGAGTTACAAAGATAATATTTAGATATCATAGTCCAAATTTTAAGATATTAAAATCAAAATTTTAAGGAATTAGTATTTAAATTTTGAGATAAAAGGTCATATATTGGGATAAAAAGATATTTTCTTTTAAGAGAAAGTCAAGTTTCTACCTGAAAGAAAAACTTAGGCGATAAAATTCAAAATTGGAGACAAAAAGTTAATATTTCGAAAAAACACAGTCAAAGCATTGAGATATATTTGTCAAAAGTCTGAGATAAAAAGACAAAACTTGGACCAAAGACAAAATTTGAGCTGAAAGTGAAAGTTATTAGATTAAGAGACAAATTTTGCAATAATTAGATGTGGTTATGGGACGAAAAGTCAAATTTTAGAAACAGAAAGTCAAAGTATTGAGTCAAAGAGATGAAAATTTGAGCCAAAAAGTCAGTTTTGAGATTAAGAGACAAAATTTGGAGCTAGACAGGTGAAGTTGTGAGATAAATAGATGAAATTTTGAGATAAAGTTTCAAAATATAAACAAAAAAATATGCATGTAAAATAATTCTGGACTAAGGAAAAAAGTATCTTTTCTAACAGTTTTACATCCAAGATGTGTGAAAAACAGCTGACACGACAGATTCTGTGTCAGTCAAGGGTAAAAAATTGCAGCGTTGGCGATCACATGATCACGATATCTGGAATTGTGATTACGATCAGAAAACGATAATTCATTCAGGTACACTCTCGTCATAGTTTTGAACCATTTATTGCCAAATGGAATACAGTTATTATTGGCGTTACAGCTCTGGTTTCAGAGTACTCCCTGGGTTAGCCAAGCAGCCTGCTTAGGCTTTCCAGGGAGTGCAAAGCAGATCCCCCCCTGGGGAACAAGACACATACTTTATACATGAATATTATACATGAATATCATACATGTATACAGACTTAACAGGAGGAGGCTGGGGTGGAGGAGGTAACTTCGAGACGCAGCAGTGTGGTGCGTAGCAGTAGCAAGAATAGTTGTGAATGTAGACATGTTTAAATACACCGCCTTGTTGGTCGACGGCGAGCTGTGATTGGTTAGGTGGAGAGGTGTGACTCGAACGTCAGCCTGTCAGCTGGTATCAGCTGGGCGTATGACTTCCGTGTCCTGCATGAACTAACGCGAGCTTCATATTGTTCAGCTCTACCTGCACCTTCTCTTCCTTGATGAAATCTACATTTTGCACTGCACTAAGCTGTCTGACACTGGCACTTTTATTTACACTCTCTTGATTGTTTATCTGTTACGTTTGTTTTTCCTTGGAGGACTCTGCAGTGCATGCAACATTAGTTTAAAACAAGAAGATGAAAATTACAGCTCGTGAACAACTTTGCACAAATGTTTCCTTAGGTAACCTTTTCAAAACACAGCAGGCTATTCATCAAAATCTATGCATGTTTTCATTATCCATCTTCTCCCACAGGAAGCAGTCGCAAACACAGATTTTAAAGGACGCTGAAAGGCTTCATCATCACTCATAACTCCACCTGATCAACTTTTATGATGAGTAATGGCTGGGAGTTTCTTTAGTCTCAGTAAATTTAAGGTTTCAGAGCGTTCAATTCTTGTGTTTGCTTGTTTAGAGATGCAACTCTTTTCACCAGCAGCTGCTACGCTGTTTTCTTCCTCATCAAAATTTCAACAAGCATGGGTATGAATATATGTTTTAAAAGGAATAAAGAGCTTCGGTAGAAAAACCACAATGTAAAGTTGTGCTGAAACTGAGGAGGAGGATGCTTAAACGTGTTATTTGACCTGTGAAATCACACACAAAACAAACAGTTGTGAATATATGTTAGAGAGATACTTGTTGTTTCAGCTGCGAACAAGAGACGTGAGACAGTAAGTGAACTGTGAAAAATGGAAACTACTCCAGGAAAAAAGAAGAATTTCTTCATGAGCATCAGTGGGTAACTACAAAAATAAAAGCGCTGTAGTTTGTATTAAGTGTCTTTTTGCTCTGAAACAAATTAAACCTGCTTCATATTGATCTGTGAGCTCTAATTACTCAGCTGAACTACTCTGCATTTTAAATCCTCCACACAAACTCAATTTCCCAAGAGAACAGTGAACAAATTCAGCCCTGGTTTCATCTAAATGACCTCATTTGGGTAAACCAGTACCAGCATTGTTTGGCCTGATGACACCTCTAGAGAGTCCAGAAACATCGATAACACTCACTGTAAGGACAGCCGTAGGCCTCCAGCCGCAGCCCGATCCTGCCGCTGGGGTTCCAGTCCAGAGGGATGAGACGGAGGAAACGAGCGATCACAGGCTGCTGCAGCTTATACTGAACCACGCTGTCTGCATTACTGTTTCCTGGAAAAGACTAAAAAAACACACACACAAGAATGACTTATTGGATCATGAAGGTTTGAGACGAGTATTAATCTCATATTCAATCAGCTTAGTTCTGCTCTGTGCAAGGAAACCACACTGTTTAATATGAATCTCAACTTTCAGCTGTGTGTGTAATAATAAAAAAAAGTGAAAAAAGGAAGGAAAAGAATTGTGAAAAACTTGCAGATTTATTAGAAAAAAATGGGAGACAGATCACATTACTGATCAAGGCATCAGGATGTACTTCAATCAAGGTTTAACACAGACATAAACTGCATTGTGCTTTTCTGTTAGAGATGAAATTCAGATTAGTCTGTGTTTAAAGGTAAAGTCTGCAGGATTTTCCTGAAAAATAAAATGTCAACTCAGAAATCAGCAGCTCTCCACATATGTCAGTAAATCCATTGCAGTGTCTGTTGAACAGAAGCACACCTGTTTCTACCTAACAAGGTACTGATGAGGTGATCACCTGAAACAAATCTTATTTAACCAGGAAATGTATCATTGCGGGCTGCACGGTGGCGCAGCGGGTAGCGCTCCAGCCTCACAGCAAGAAGGTCGCTGGTTCGAATCCCTGTTCGGGCATGGTGTGCCTTTCTGTGTGGAGTTTGCATGTTCTCCCCGTGCATGCGTGGGTTCTCTCCGGGTACTCCGGCTTCCTCCCACAGGCTAAAAACATGCCCACATGGTCAGGTCAATTGATCACTCTAAATTGACCGTAGGTGTGAGTGTGTGCGTGAATGGTTGTTTGTCTATATGTTAGCCCTGCGATTGACTGGCAACCAATCCAGGGTGTACCTGCCTCTCGCCCAATGACAGCTGGGATAGGCTCCAGCCACCCGCGACCCTGATTAGCAGGATAGACGGTATAGAAAATGGATGGATGGATGTATCATTGCAGTGGTCATCATTCTCCTCTGTGAAAGACTGGTGGAGAACACGCCAAGACGCATTAGAGATGTTATTGCAAATCAGGGTTATTCTACCAAATATTGATTTGTGAATACTTCCTGAGTTAAAACATTAGCAATGTATTGTTTAAAATTGAATATAAACTTGTTTTTTTGCATTATTTGAAGTCTGAAAACAGTGGGCTTTTTGTGTATTCTAAACCATTTTACATTTTTTTGCAAATAAATGCCAATATTTGGGATTTGGGAGTAACGTTGTCAGTAGTTTATATAATAAAACAAAAATGTTCATTTTACTCAAAACAAATACCTATAAATAGCAAAATCAGGGAAACTGAAAAACTTGCAGTGGTCTTTTAATTTTCCAGAGCTGTACATGTGTGTCAGCGTCTGTGTTTGCCTCTCCTCCCTCTCTGCCTGGATGTTGATGTTTGGGTTGATTCAGGATGTTTCTAGGTGGAGAGTAGGTGTGGTGACCCCAGCCAATCACAGAGTGTGCAGTGTGCAAGTGACTGAGTGTTGATGATGGAGAGTGGGAGAAGCTACCCTTAAGCCACTTCAAAAGCAGAGAAAGAATGATACAATATTTGCAGAATAGGTTGGGCAGTACTTGCAGGAAGTCAGGTGTATAGCTCTTGAGTTTCTCCCACGTAGAAACGTGATGCGGCAGGTGCTCGATGGGCTGGTAAGTGTGTCCCTGAAGCTACAGCTATTAGCTACAATTGGAGGCAGTGGGCATGCACTGTCGCTGGCACTGAGCCACTGAGCCCAGTTTAGATACTGTGTTTACAAACAGTAACAAAATTCCTGCAGACCCCACCTTTAGGTGATCCTACTGAGACCGGTAACTTCATTAGCAACAACATGAGAAGACCAGGTCGTCTTCATGGTTATTTAATAATGCATAAGAGGTGCAGATTAGCTTGACATGGTTCAGGAGGTTCAATCACATCTCAACTCAGAGGGCGTACAGCAAAAGACAGAAAACAATCACAAAACAAGATAACAGTGCATAAAAGCTCCTGTGAAAGATTTTCTTTGGCGCCCCCTGTGGACAAAGTAGTAGGTACCCCATGTACCTCCATTGATCTTCTACATGTGCAAGTCATATTTTCTAACAAATTTCTCCTCCTGTTGTCTTCAAATAGTCAGAAACTCACTGTGATTTTTTTCCAGTGTGTTAATCATATCATGTGACACCTACTACCTCATAAAACTTATGTCAGAAGATGTATTTCATCCTTTGCAGTGATGGTCTCATTTGCTTGAGGAGTCCATAAAGAGGCATCACTGATTTTATTCAGTTTCATAACCTGGTAAAATGCCTGACAGGAGTTTTAATCTTTAAACATCTGAGCCTTATCTTGGAATACTTTGGTATCTCACAGCTCATTATCTCTTTACTATAAAGTTGCACTATATTTCTTTACTCAGAAACAAAGCATGCTGGGCACTCAGGTTTTTGCTCTAATAGATAGATGGAGAGTAAAATCACCTCTAACAGCTCCAGAAACCTCGGCTCTGCACTGACATTGCTCATTAACCTGCTTTGAAGCTAAAAACCTTCAGAATCTGGACAGTGAACAGAAAATGATCAAATTTTTTTTTTCTCTTACTTTGGCTTGGACACCTGATAAACCACATTCCTCTTCTCTACTTCTCACTCAACATGTCTCCAATTTTGCAATCTATCCTAATTACATCCCTGCCTTGAAGTTGACATGCAGGTTAACTGGCTCTCCCGCTGATGAAAAGCTTCGACACATAATTAACATATTAATTCCTCTCTAATCGTCAGAGAGAGAGAGAGAGAGAGGAGCTGGCTCTTCTCATGGAGATGGCACGCTTTCAACTAGTTCAACTTTGAAAAATTGCGGATTCACCTTTCTGTGATTTTCATAGATTGGGGAGTTGTTGTCTGTGGCCTGTGGACATTTGGGGCATTTTAAACAGCAGTCTCAAAATGAGATTCAGCTCCTGTTCAGTGCAGCTTTTTACACTCTGCTTCAAGAAATCGTTTGATTCTGTCAAAAGAAAAAGTTTTAATTAAGCTCGAGGGAGCATTATGTTAGGCAGAAAATATAATTTTTGTCTTTTAACAAGCATTACAAATAAAACAGGAGACAAAAACAATTGATTTGGCTGCTCTCTGAACTGCTATAGAACTTGTTTGCTTTGATTCAGGCAAACAGGAAACTAATTAGTGTACATCAAGCTGTTTTTGATATCACAGACAAGCACTTGCTAATTGTAGCTCCCGCGACTTAATACTGCCGTAATATTACAAAGCACTACTTCATAACCTTTTCAACTGTAACTGATGTGTTTAACAATTAATTTGTAGTGCTCAAAACTTGACTTTTACATTCCAACCCTCCCTTGTGGTTCAACATATTACATCTACATTAGACAGTTAACCATGAGCACTGTAGCACTTCAACTCTGCTATCTTACCTTGTTATACAGTATTATTATAACCCCGCTGCATTTCATACTTAGCTCTGGTTGATCAAAACCCTACAACAGTGGTGATTAGTTCAACACTCAAAGTAACGCTGGCTGACAAGAATCAGCAGCCACCTAATTAAACACACCTGTTAAACTGCAGGTGAACACAAATATCTAATCAGCCAATCACACGACAGAAGCTCAACGTATTAAGCCATGTCGACATGTTGTAGATGCCTTACTGAAGTTTTAACTGAGCATCAGAATGAGGAAGAAAGAAGATTTAATCCCCTATTTATCCTAACTTTTGTGAATTAGCGTCATCCCGCTTTGATCCAGAAAGCAGCAAAGATAGTGTACATACTAACCCGATGCCAGTTTGTGCATATTCATCATGTACATAGAAACTTTTTGCAAGGACTGGTTTCTCATAGGGCAGGTCGAACATATAGTTTATAGAAGTGAGCATTGTGGATAGAGAACAAATAATGTGCTAATATTTGGTTTTTGATGCATAACGGTATTCTCCTGTTTTGTTTTTTTTCTACCAATTATCTGCAGATAAGAGATTAATATTAAACTGGCTGTATCTAATTGGTTACACGCAGAGCCACATCATGACTATAATCAGTGAAAGCTGTGCATGCACAGTGCTCACACACAAAACAGAGAGGAGAAAATGTTTTGCGGAGAGTGGAGAAGCAAATTTCAAATTCTAGAGTAAGTTAGGGCAGCAAACTCTTTCGAAATTGCAATGAAAATTCCCCTTATTTACAACTCACAACTACTAGTATCACAACTGTTTGCCCAATGGCCTTTTGTAACAAGCTTCAGCTCTGCTCACAGTCCCTGTAGAAGTGTCCGTAAATGACTAGAAACAAGGTTGGTGATATTATCAGTACGGAAATAGTCCATGGCCCCTTTTGATAAACATATGCTTAAAGGCATTCAGACTAAGTTAAGTGTGGGATTTGTATTCTTCAAAATTTGGCACCATTATTTTTACCTTTACAGTAATAAGTATTGGCTCAAAACATCGGTTATCAGCCTCCTTGACCACTAACAATCGATATCAGGCCAGAAAAAAACATTGGTCCCTCTCTAATTTTCAGGCTGCAAATTTGGAGAAATTGTCTTGAGACTTGGGTGTTATGTTGTGTTATATGTGTTCTGTAATATACAGTTGTCCCCAAAAGTTTACACCCCCCAGCAGAATTTCTGATTTTTTAGCCTTTTCTCAGAAAATATGAATGATAACGCAAAATCCTTTCTATCACTCATGGTTAGAGGTTGGGTGAAGACATTTATTGAAAAAAAAAATACTTTATTCTTTTTAAAACATAATGACAACAGAAACTTCAAAAATGACCCTGTTAAGAAGTTTACACAACTCTGGTGGTTTTGTCCTGATAAATGCACAAAAGTTAACACAAATGTGTTTGAATGTCTCTTAAAGGTAACCATCCTCACCTGTGATCTATTTGCTTGTAATCAGTGTGTGTGTATAAAATAATGAACAGGGTCATTAAAGTTTCTGATGTCATTATGATTTAAAAGGAGTAAACACAGTTGTTTGTTAATAAATGTCTTCACCCAACCACTAACCATGAGTGACAGAAAGGTTTTTGTGTTACCATTCATATTTTCTGAGACAAGGCCAAAAATTCAGAAAATTTAGCTGGAGGGGGTGTAAACTTTTAGGCACAACTGTATGTCGTTTTATTATCACATTTTATATTGTGTTATGTGCCACTGAGATATGAACAATCTGTACACTATTTAGCATCAGCTGAAAGCAAAAAAAAATACAAATGAAAAATATCTTTTCATTTATATTATAAAAAACAAATTCCCAGGGTTAAGGGACTTTGTATGAACACAGTATGGTTGTTTGTTTCGGACTGGTCGGTCTGAGTGAAATATTCAGACCAACCCGTCTGGAACCATTGAGATTGGAGAAAATGGCCCCAAAAAGAGAAAGTATCAAGTGAGCAGAAACAGATAGAAAGGCAAAAATAATTACTTTTTACAACCAAGGTCTGCCGAGAACCATCTCTGATTACTCAACCATGAAGAAGACGGGCTACAGCGGCAGAAAACCCACAGTGGGTGACCCGCCTGTCAGCTAAGAATGGAAAACTGAGGCTGCAGTTCACACAGGATCACCAAAAGTGGACAATGGAAGACTGAAAAACGCTGCCTGGTCTAATGCGTCTGGATTTCTGCTCCACATTCAGATGGTAGAGTCAGAATTGGAGTAAACAACATGGAAGAATGGATCCATCTTGACTTGTAACAAAGTTTAGGCTGCTGCTGGTGTCATGGTAGGTGGGATTTCCTCTTGGCACTCTTTGGACCCTTAATACAGGTACAGAGCAGGTGCCAGTGACGATAATACTATGGGCTGAGTTTCACCTCTTGCCCTGCTTGAACTAATTTTACACCGAACAATATCACCCTCAAAATGTATGCACCAACCAGATGGGCTTTCAGTGCAGTAATTACATCAAATGAAGTTAAGAAATTCATTTTCTTCTTGAAAAATGATTCTTTAAGAAAAGCCTTTGACAAGCAAGGGTAGAAAAGACATTGTGAGCAAGATTAAATGTGAAAGTGAAGGACAGGAGAGGAGAAGAAGATAAAAAAAGGATGAAGAGAACGTAAGGGGCAGACACAAGAAGGAGCATAAAAGGGAAACGATAGAAGGACAAAATGAAAGGGGAAGAAAATCTCATGGTGGGAGTAAGAGTGTGATAAGCAGAAAATGAGAAGAGGAAATGAAAGGAGAGCAAAAACTTGAGAAGAACAGGAAAATAAAGAGGAGCACCACTGGTGTCCCCATCCTCAGCCCTCCAGGCAAGAGGAAACAAAGCGATAAAGAGCAGAGAGACAATAAAGAAAAGATGGATTGCTATATTTTTAAGCAGCCAAAGGCCACAGAGAAGAGGAGAGAGAAGAGAGAGATGAAAACAGCATATTTCCTCTTTGGTCTTCAGGCCTCTAAGCTTCAATCAGAAGCCCAGTAGTCAACGTTGATCTCATAGCTGTGCCATCAAATTCTTCCTCAGACCGACTCTGTAAGCTCAGCAGACGAACAGCAGAGATTGAGACAGACTTTAAAATGTGACTGGGATTTTGTTGAGTTGGTGCAGGGTGTCAGATCAACATGTTTTTAAGCTTTGAGAGGGAGACTCTCTGAAAAGATCCCCTGAGCTCTGATTAGCTGGATTCCCTCTACATGGGGGAGCTGCCCCAGCTTAATGTCTAATCAAAAGCTCCCTCCTGCACCACTGTAACAACTGTGCTCTGGATAAATGTTCAGAAAGCAGCACGCTCTTCATATTTGATGCACACTTTACTCCTCGAAGGCTCTCTGGCTGTACAGACGCTCGAACACACTCAGAACTGGTGCTCTGTGCTGACAGGATTTGTCACTGTGTTTGCTTTCAACACAAACGGGATCAAATCTGTTTAGTATTCCCACCCCTCTACACGGAATCATGTACCGTCGCCACCGTCGGACAAAAACAAGCCCAACACGACACTTGTGGGTCCAGGAAAACGCTGAAGGGGAGTGTTGTGTCTACCAGGGGGTGAGGGGTGAAGCCTCACTGATTTCCTCATTAATCCAGTCCACACAGAGCAGCTGAGCTTTGTCACTTGATGGCTGTATTGTGCCTTGTTGTTACTCACG
>RPOG01008923.1:0-12992 GCA_008086565.1 Thalassoma bifasciatum | reverse complement strand
CACACACACACACACACACACACACACACACACACACACACACACACACATCCTCCCCCTCAGTCATGAATAATCTCCAGATTGTGTCTGTAGTTTTCTATGAAGGCCTTCTTTTCTCTTAGAATTGAGGGAGCAATGCCACTTCTTTACCACTAAGACAAACTCTGACCAACATTATCTCATCATATGCACGCTGATTATAATGTTACACACACACTACAAAAAAAAAATTCTCCACATTTAGCCCTAAAACATCACATTTTATGCAAATTTAGAGACAAATGTGTGCAATATTTTGTCAAAAATTATTTATAAATGCTAAATGTTTAACCTAAATGTTCAATGTTAGAAATAAATGTCCTAATTCTAAATATTTAGCTATGTTTCAAAATATTGTGTTTACATTCTAAATATTACGCTAAGATTTCTAAAAATGTATCCAAGACTAGGTAACTAAGGTATCTAAGATTTATAAATCTTAAGCAAAAATGTCTTAATATTTGGTCAAGATTTTCTAAATTTTAAGTAAAGATTTATACTTATTTAGAAATCTTTGCAAATATTTTGAAATCTTTGCCCAAGGTTTAGAGATCTTTGCTTAAGATTCAGACATCTTAGATAAATATTTAGTCCTAGGAAAAAATTATTAATCTTAGCTCAATAATCATAATGTAAACTAAATGTTTGGAAACGTAGCTAAATATTTAGAATCCTGGCATTTATTTATAACAGTCATACATCATATTTAACATTTAGATAAAAGGTTCAATATTTAAATAAAACATTCAAAAACATATTACACAATTTTTCTCTAAATCTGCATAAAAAGTGTTTTAGGGCTAAATGTGGAGAAATGTTCTTATTTGTAGGGTGCGAAACTTTACAAATGGCGCACCATACTCTGCACACTCACTAAAGAACAGTACACATTCTTTTGGTGAACTGCACATGCACCAAATAGTGCTGCACAACTTTAATTACACATTTAAATGTCTAAATGCCCAACAAATTACTTTTACTGAAAACACAAAAGGGAAAATGTAGTTTATACTTCAGCCAATTTACAACATTTTACGTTTTGTATAATACAATTTATGGCACATTGTATGCTCATGATGGCTTTGAAATTTTTTTTTAGTTTGTTTCATTGTTTCACAATGTGTTACTTAAGACACTTGATTCAAATAAAGTTAAAAATCTATATTCACCTTCATGCACATTGTCATCAAAACTCACATATTCCCTGGTGTGTTTGTGTAATTTCTCAGCCACATGTCACACATCATCAGAGCTTTAAAGAGGAAGGAACTATTTTTGATAACGCCGGCAAAATAAAGCAATGTTGAACATTTTCACAAAGTAAATCCTGTTATGTCTTTTAAATAAAACTCTAGGGGGGAAATTTTCGAGGTATTTCAATCAGTGCACTATTAGGGTTCATACTATTACATAACATTACGCAATATTATTCAAGGAAACTGCGACCGAAAACATAAGGCTTTAATACTTTAGGAGACTCATGATTATTTCAAGAAACCTCCAGAGTAAACGTTGCCCACTGCACTGATGTTTCATCTTTTTGTAAGCAGCAGTCATCGTTTTAGGTGCTGGTTATTTTGGAGTATGGCGTCTAAATGAACTTGTCACATGTTTGTGGCTTTTATTGAGTCAAATCAATTATCTATGACTAAAAAGTTGAAGCTTTGCGTGTGGTCAAGCAGGAACCTCCATGTGGAAGAGCTAAAAACTGCTGTTCTTCAGGTTTGCATCTGAGGGAGGCTGCAAAAAGACCAGGGTCTACACACCAAGCTGGGAAAAAAGCCATTTCTTACAGTATTAATAAACATTTTTACAGCCTGGTCCAAGACTATGGGGAGAAACTACACTACACTGCTGAATTGCCAAGACACTATTTCCATTTTGCAGTGTAACTCAAGTTCTTTGGCTACATCACAGACCAGACTGTGGAATAGAGTTGCACAATTTGGCAAGACTCTGTGGACAATATTGTGAGTGTGATTTGCGATTGTAATGAATTGTAGATTTGGCTAAATGCTTTGCTACGGAGGTACATGCAGATTTCTATCTAAGGCATTTACATTTTTTGAAATACATCTAAAACACCATGTAGAGTACTGTTTTCCGTGTACTTAAGGAAACTGTAGAGTTAAATTTAAGCTTCAAATGCTGTTTTTAGATGCTTTAGTTTACAGTCTTTTAACATTATTGCACCTTCTGTAATGGTTTTGAGTATGTGAAGCTCGGTTGGAGCAGTGGAGAGTAGAAGAAATACTGGGATTTCATTGTTTATTAATCACAACTTTACCAGGCCTGGTTGTACGGCTACAATCTTCTCATACATGAAAAAAATAATTTCCAGCACTAAACGATCACTGTAAATTTGGGGAGTGACAGAAAGCAGGAGCAAAGTGAGCTGCACGGCGACATCTCAACACGACTCGAGCAAACAGGAGAAGAGCATGAAGGCAGCTTGATGAGGTCACTACAAAGCAACACAGTGTACAACTTATTATATTTATATCAAAGGCCAATTTCGTAAACCGTCACAGCTCTCATATCACAATTGGAATTGGATAAGTCGTTCAGCACTAGAGTGGAAACTTATTGAGAACCTGGTAAAACAGTGAATCACATTCTGAAACTTTTAAGTTCTACACACGACACCCTTTACACAAGAATACAGCATAACACCTTAAAATGACCTAAAATGACCTAAAATGCTGTGACAAAAAAATCTGCATTTACACTGGAACGCTGAGGGACTGAAAACGTTGTAGTACACAGAAGGATGGCGATGTAACCGTAAGAGCTGTGTACATGACATCAGTATAGAAGCTGAAGAAGAGGTGAGCTGATCACCTGGTGTCTATATTAAAAACTTTTTCTCTGACAGCAGAAAAGTTTGTGGATTCAGCAGCACAAGAATGAAACGATGGGTTTTATTTTTCAGTTTGCGCTTGGCACAGTGAAGGTTTAATGTGCATGTGCAAGGCTGAGCATGACATCAACAATTTCAGGTAAAACACTGACTTGGCGTTTACATGGGCCTTAAACAACCTCTGAGAAAAAATGAGATGGAAACTAAACTTTAATGTTTGAAAACTTGTCTTTTGACTTCTTTTTTTATGACTATACCATATTTGTTATCTGAACATTTGACACAGAAACTGTTTCAAATATATTGTAGAGACACACAAGAATTTGTTCCACACACTCACTGCCTCCACTCCCAGCAGAAACTGTTTGTTGTTCCCTTTTGTCAAATATGTGGACTGTGTTTACACACAGGCGGTGGTGATTATGCAGAAGAATAATGCCAACACAAATCCAAAACGCCTCTTCTCCCGCAGTAATTGTGTATTCTCGACCCGCCGCTTCTCTCTCTTTCTCTCGCTGATAATCTGACGGGGAACTTTTGGCTCTGAGTGGGCGTTTGTTTTGCTCAGAGCTCTCATTACTGACAGGCAGTTAATTGTCAAAATTAAACGTGTACAGTAATGTGAACAATAATCATGGTTTCTGAATCCATCAGGGAAGATCCCATTTATATGCTGTTCTACATTCACACACAAATATACACGCACACAATGAAACAAAACGCTGCTGCAGTGTTAGCCTCACTCAACCTGCAGCTCTTATAAATTTACAGATCTGCCTTTGTGTTTTATTTTCATCTACCAGAATAAAACCTTGATTAAAAATAGAAGTAGGGGCCAAGAGGGGGTTGATTGTAGCTCATTAGGGAAACCTGAGGAAGAGTTTTTAGAGGTTAAGATAAAAAACAAAAATAAAAACGCCCACACTTCTGCTATGAATGCACTGTTATTCATTGAGGTGTGAATTAAACTTGAATAAAGTTTTAGAAACCAGAACAGAAAAAGCACAAAATCCCAAAAACTGCAAGCGAAAGAGAAAACAGGAGACAAAAATAAACCAGGAGAAGCCGAAAATGGAGGAGATAATTAGGAAGAGGAGGCAAAACTGAGGAAATAATTGGCCTGGGATCAAAAAGGAAGGTAGGTTTTTGTCGAGATTGGAGGATGTAGCGGAGGATAAAAGAGGAGAGGAGGAGGAGAAGGATGGAGGAAGAGCCACTGTGGTTCCTTTACCCAGAAACCTGAAACAACCCCCTCTCTTCCCTCCCTCTCTCTCTCTCTCTCTCTTCAATCTCCTTTCCATTCAACTTCCCTCTGCTAGTTACCACGGCAACAGGCGAGGGGCAGAAAACCAAGAGAGGGAGAAGTGTGGCAGAGAGGAGTTAAGGCAACCACAGAGCGGTGTGTTTCTGCTGAGGAGGGGAGCAGATTTGATGTGCCGGGCTTATGTGCTTCAAAGAGCTCCATTCAGACACCATTTCTGCAAAATCCTGAAGAAAAGTTCGTGAAAAACAACAAATTGTGCCATCAGGGCGAGAAAATGATGCTGCTGCGTTACATTTCCTTTGGATTATAATTCAGTGAGGAGTAGAACACATGACCTCTTTTGGAAACCAGCAATACAAAAGCTTCTTTTCCCCGTTGTCCAAGAGCCTCTGATAAGAGAGGATTGGAGAGTGGGATCTTTCCAAAGTGGGACACAAACACTTTAAAATATGGATATAAAGTCTATCGCTTGTGTTTGGATGGTGCATTCAGATTTTGGGATTGACTAGAGGCAGATAATCGTACAAAGCAGCTCTCTGCTGGGTCTCTGCAGGCTTAGGGGTCTGTCAGCCGCTCAGGACTATGATGTAAACAAGAGCAGTGTTATGGCTGACCTGCTAATCCCCTCAGAGCCTCACCTTTTCCCCCCATCAATACCTGCTCTCACTCTTCAGCTCTGACATTCCCCTGAAGATCCCCCTCCCTCTCTCTCCATTTCTATACACTGTAAAAGCTCAGTTGCTCACCAAGTATACTTTGCAATTCCCAGCCAAAATATCTCATCACACTGAATTTAAGACACAGTTACCGCAAGGGCAACATTTCAGTCAGATACTGAAAGCTGTTTAGAGATCGATCATCTTGAATATCTCTCTTAGTGACACAGTCTTAAAAATATTTTGATTTCAGTCATTCATCAGATGAAAAAACCTTTTATTACTTGTCAATAGATTTTTAACCCCTTATGCTACACCCAATTCTGGTCTATATACCATGCAATTTTTCAGAGTTTATAACCATAAAACTATAAAGTCAAAAATTATCTGGGACACCTCATTTGAAAGATTAAAGTATCTAGTTTAAGAAAATCTCACACTTTTATATGTGGGATAAATGCAGATGAAACACTTTTTTTTTGTCCCTCTTCATTTTTTTATAACCAATTTTTGAGTATCATTAACTTCAAGATGCTTCATGTCAGACATAAAACATCCACCACATCATTTCTACACCTTGTCATCGACATATGGGTGAAATCTGAGCTTTCTGAGTAAAACCCTGTAGGAGTTAGAGAGTTTTTGGTCTCAGATGTCAAACACTCACAGATGCGTCCTCATTCACCACAGTCTAGTCTGATGACTTCATGCAAACAAAACCAACTGTATCAGTGCTCAGTGTCTTCTTAGTAATCAACTTTGTTCTCTCTGTAAATCTGGCTAAAATTACCTTTCTCAGCTATTTTCAAGGTCTCTTATACAGTAAAGCTTAAATCTAATGTCTAATTTTAAGGCACCTCTTCAAGAAAATTTACATTTGTACGATAGGTAGATTTCTTCCACTCATTACAAGCAAAAATATCTAGCATTATTTTTTTCAGATTTGTTTTTAGAGGGACTTTTTTTTCCAGTGTATCATTATGTCAAGGTAACAACGCTAGTATTTACTCTTAAAGAATATTTTCAAATACATAGAGGAAATAAGTCTCGTGTTCTTTCAGTTGTATCAAGGAAAATACAGTTGCTATGAGTGAGAATACATAAATTTTAAGGTATTTCTTGGTTCATTGAGGTTAGATATTATTACCTGTTTTGAAATGTCTTGATAAGCCAAATTTTCTCGCTCTATTGGCAGATAATTTTACTTCGTTTCAGTAAAATACCTCCAAGTTTTGTATATTTTTTTCTTGTTTTCTGACTGGCTTTTTTGCAGTGTACCTGCTGCAGCCGTTCCTGATTATTAATTACACATGAATCCTGCGCCTCCTCCCCTCACCTCCTGGTCTCTCCATCTAAAATAATCACCAAACTGACCTCCATCGTGTGTTTGTCATTCATTACATGCTCATGAGTCCCACTTAAACTGATGGACTGTGTCATCGTTGAACTCTTGAAGAGCGGTGGGTAAGTAGAAGGTGTCAAGAGAGGAAAAGCTCTAATATGCTGCCATTCAAGGAGGGTTATTTGTGCCTCCTGTTAAAAGTGCAGCGCACGAAGGCGTGTAATAGTGGTGTTAAGTTGTTCCGCTTCCGATCCTTTTTTAGAAACAGTAACAGAAAAGGGGAGAGGAAAGTGGTTAATGTGTAGCATCAGAACTGTCCAAGCTGAACAGCATTATGTGTATAAGAGAATTTCTGTGCCTTTAGCTTTTGCTCAACACCATGGTGCAGTGTGGAGTCACATTAGGACACCAGTGTTGTGCTTTTCTGTTGTCTTTCTGTCTAATTGTTTATATTAGAAAACAAATAAATAAATGAATAAAAATACGTGATTAGGCTCAACATGGGCCACTTATAATGTCTCTTATTTCAAGATCTTCACTAAAGAAACTGAAGCCTGAAATGCTTGTAAACAGTAAGCAGTGTATTGTCAATCAAGGCTTTTTTTTTTTCTTTTAATGACTTGGAACAAAACTCTTCACAGGGAATGTAGCTTCCATTCAGTCTAAAAATAAATCTTGACAAGACATGAGACATAATCATGTGCAGATATATCTTTATTTGAAGCGCTGAATCAATTGAACACTTTCCATGTGAACTCTGTTTGTCTTTCTCAGTTTCTTCTGCAAAGATCTCCTCTCAAACTTCACTCAACTCAGATTTCTTAATGCACTTTGTTAGAAGTTCTATCCGTTTTCTTGCCTTAATCCAGATCTAATAACTCCTGCGTGATGGAGATCCATGTTTAACCCAGTCTCATGATAAAATGTGTCATATCTACATTTTCCACGGTGCTCAATGTTGTTTCACGGTAAGGGCTCTAAAACTGTGATATGTCTTTTCTTTAACCTGCTGCTTTATTTCACACAATTTTGCAATTTTAGTGATAACTGTATTTTGTTTAGGGAATTCTTCCAGTTTCAACTTTTTGGACATAAATATACACGTATCTGTATTAGGGATGCACCGATACCAGTATTGGTATTCAGTATTGGTGCTGATGCTAAGGTACTTGTGCTGTCAGCCAATGGGGAGATACACATGATTTACAGAGTGTAGAAGACTTGTAAGAAACTTTGTAGAATGAACAAATTTAAGATCATAAATGTAACCCAAACAAAAATTATAAAGATGCAATTTACATTTGTTGCCAGAAGGTTAGAAAAACAACACCCAAGCCTCAAACTTTCTTTAAATATTTCACTTTTCACCTCAAATGGAAGGGACGTCAGTTATGCCAAACTCTCAGCAGTCATGTGACCCGAGGTAGTCCCATTCAAAGTGTGACGCTACTACTTTTTTATGCTGTGGACCAACATAAATTTGACTTATTTAAAATAAGACTGAGTTCTCATGTTTTACGTAAATATCAACGATGACATCTTACTCAAGGAATAGGTCACTGATCAGTAACATTAGACAAAAAGTCATGTATTTTTTTCATTATACTCATTATTTACCTCTACGTTTCAGTAACTTATTTTTACATAAATTTTAAACTAATTCTCAATAAGCAATGATCTTCTCTGCAAGTCTTTACATTTTATTTTGCAAAACATGGCTTGAATAGCATCCACATTTGTCCTCAGACACTACATTGTATAAACTAAATTCTTTGCAAGGGTTGGTGTTTTATCATTAATAAAAAATACATATATACAATCAACTTAACCCTCTGATGCATGAATTATGAAAGTCAGTGTCGGTATTTTTCCCTTGAATGTTTTTATTTGTCTTAAGGCATGAAAAAAATGTAAATATGACTTGTTTTTGTTTGACTTGTTATCTCTTTTCCTCTTTTTTTTTTGGTAATTTCATGAATCTTTTATTAATGCTTTGTGGAACATTTTAACTCTCTTTCATCCATTTTAAGACTGAATAATTTATAGTTTATAAGTATTTCCACCCTTAGATCTTTGTCTATAACTTTTTAAAATATATATGTATATATGTTTGAGAAAAAAATGAAAACTTTTTAAGCCCTAAGAAGAATAAAAATATCCTGACACAGGCTAATATGAATTTCCACTACATGGACCATTGAATTTAGGAGTAAATAACTTTTAAATAGGTGTCCACTGTAGTGACCACTATGCACCACAGTGTTAATTTGAGTCACATTTGCCTGAAAAGTCCAGAAAAATATCTCAAATCAAAATGTTAAACTACATAATCAATGAATTCAAAATCAAGAATTGCTCATGCCTGAAAGTTGCAATCAGATATTTCTGACTAGAAATGACACAGATGCACTGAGTGATATTATTTTCAGTGATGATTTCATTCCCGGAATTATGATAAAAGCTTGAAAGCAACTCAAAATGTTTTTGGTTCTGAGTCTTTCTTACACTGACAGTGAAACTGCAGCTGGTTCCTGAAAGTCTGCCGTTAATGTTCTTTAATGAAACTGATAACTGTGAGCTTGTTTAACCCTCAGGCCTCTTTCACACATGAACCTTTCATTAATTTCCTCCAAGCTTTCAGACTCAGAATTGCCTGTCACACATGCTCCACAGGAGAAGATAGTGTTGTGTAAGCTCATGAAGCGCTGAGGTTTATTTAAGGTAAAGGGGGCGTCTGAGTGGAGCCTGAGAGAGGGAGGATGAGAAGGGTCTCCACTCAGATCTGTTCCAGATTAGCAGAGAGAGGGGAAGTGATTTAGAGCCAACAATGTCTCATGACGGTATTTGATTCATCAGTTTATACCACAGCAGGTCATTGAAGGTGACATCATTTAAATGAACTCCTACATTTTTGGTTCAACTAAACACAACGCTGGCTTTAAAAGGCACAGCATCTTCTCTGACTGTTTTTCAAAGCACCTCATCATAATCAAACACCTTTGGTATATACAATTGAACCTTCTCTCTGAGAGCTAGATGATGAGATGAGGATCCTCACTACCGTAGCTCTCTTTCAGCTGTAACCAGGGTATTGTTGGCATATTTTTCATGCTGATTATATTTATCTATTTTGACATTTTCAAATGACCTTTAAGATGGTGGCCTGCAGTCGTCAAACACTGTTACAACACTACCAAACAGCCTTCAGTGCAAACATGCTCCTCAGAGCTGCGTGGAAACAAATGTGAAGGATGGCTCTCAGTGAAATTTGTGTTTCATTCTCTACACGGGAAACTTTTGAAACCAGTTTTGGAATTTGTTGACAGGTGGATAAAGAGACATGGGTTAGATCCTGGAAGAAACAAAAAAAGGAAGTAAAGGGGACAGGAATAAAAGGCTGGCTACACTTTAGGCTCAATTTAGAATTTAGAGTTAGATTCACCACTAAGTTGCAGCCCTTACTTTGGATTATATTCAACATTTCATTGCTCTGGTAGGTGGGATTTTAGAGTTGGATAAGACTCTTCCAATGACTTATAACCCCTGCTGTGTTTTGAAACAGTTAAAGTGTCTTCAGGTCAGCACAAACCTTACAGGGCAGATTTTGTCCCTCTGATACTGTAGTTTCCCTGAGTTCACCAAGCTCAGCCTGTTTTATATGTGAGTATAAGACATGAAAGAGAGCAGTGAATCTTTCTTTTCATGCATCGATAAAGTGACTGCTACGGATGCAGCCTGGTAGTCTGAGATATTTCCTTTGTCCTCCAGAGTTCCTAACAAGCCCATCATGGAGAGCACCTGTCCTCAATGCACCAGCCTGTTCTCATCAGCCTGGCTGCTCTATAAAGGGGTTTTCTTTCCCTCATTCAATGTGTGACACAAGGACGTCCAACTAAAGGTGTTGGCTGCTCTGTGGATGTGTGATTGGTTTTGTGAGAGTCGTGTGAGAGTGTGGGGGTAGAAACGGTGACTGGAGTTTTCTTTAAGAAGTTTGATTCTCAGAGGAGATCTTTTCTACTGTTTTCTACTTTCCACACCAGGTGGACTTGGAGTTTTGCTTTTAGGCCTTTTTTTAGTTAGTCTACTTTTTGGTAGAAGATTAGAACTTCCACTACACTTTTTAGAACCCAGAGGCCATTTTCTCTTTTTTTGTTTATTGAGGTGTGTTTTTCTTTTGTTTGCTTCCTTGTCTTGATCACTGTCATTCACATCCAAGACCTGTCAAAATATAACAGTGACCATATTCTTAAAGCCCCAAAACAGTACCCCCTACCCATCCCCTCAACAGTATACCTAAAGATACTGAAAGACGACAAAGTAGCTTAATAACCCATACATTTCTTTCCTACGCACTTTTTCTGTTGAAGTGAAATCTTCTATAGCTTAAACTAACGTTAATGTATAGAAGGCAATTAAGGCAAGTTACAAATACAAAATGATAAACAGAACATTTTGAATTTTTTTTCCACCAATTCACCCAATTTTTCTATTTGTAGTGAACATTTTCTATGCAGCAGACAATGACACTGTATGAAGCCCTTCTCACCCAGTTAGAAATATAAAAATGAAAAACTGGGTTTGTCGCTATTTTTTGTGTGTTTATATGGTCAAAATTAAGAGATAAGGCAAAAAAAATCTTATTTCTCATTTTTTTTTTAATCTCCTAATTTTACTTTGCCTGAAGACATTAACTTTATCTCATAACTTTGATGTTTAGCTCAAAATTTTGCCCTTTTATCCAATCAATTTGATCTCTATAGCTCAAAGTTTTGACTTCTATATGTCAACATATTGACTTTGTCTCAAACTTTTGACTTTTTTCCTCATTGTTTTGACTTTTTATCTCTGAATTTGAACTCTTCATCTCAAAATTTTGATTCAAAACAAAATTTTGTTATTCCTATCAGTCAGAGTAAACCTAAAAATCTTGGGGAGTTTTATCAAGTACTTTATTTTACCACCAAAAAGGAGGACATGTCCAAGGAATGTAACCCTATTGAGTCTAAACATATGAAGGCATCGTCTCCAATGGAAATATATTTTGTTTCTCCAATGAACTTGTAAACTTTACACATAGCTTCTTGAAATGATGGCCAGTTTCAGAGTTCTTGTCATGTGCATTGGTCAATGACAGTTTGACCGACAAAAAAATTATTCAAGTTTAACTACTTTAAAGAATAAAACACAAGGTTCGAAAACACTTGTCAGTTAGACACACACCCACACACACTAACATCTGGGCCACTCACTTTCTCATTCAAGAAAGAAGTGATAAAATATGCACACATAAGAAAGCCCCGGTGTCAGAACACATCATGGCTTGGTGTCGTGAAGCATCATAAGATTTGCAAAAAAGCATTAGCAGTGATTTGTCAAAGACATCCCTGAGTCTGTTTCCCCCCAGCTTTATCCTTTCTCTTTTCTCTGAATTCATTTTTTTCTCTGTCTGAATGTCTTAACGCTCTGTCTGTGTTGTTATGTGTCTTCAGGGTACCAGGTGGTAACCCAAATCCAGCCAACCAGCAGCTACAAATCTAATCCCGTCACATCGAATATGGGCGGACACTTGTCTCACATAATCTCTCTCTCTCTCTCTGTCAGTCTGTGTATTCATTTGCCAAGATTTATCAATAGCTTGTAGTTCACGGCGGGTCATCAGGGACCGAGCTGCTCCAGCCTCACACAGGAGCCTTCAGAGAAACACACAGAAACACACACTTCATACCCAGAAGGGATGTTCCGGTGCTTCAGGCCAGTGACAGAAGGAGAGAGGGGGCTGCACTCTCTCCTGCTGACAGACCTTTATCCTGCATGGCCACCCACCTCCCATCCCATCACACACACACTCACTGACACACACACACACACACACACACATACACTCTCTCTGTCAGTGTCACACTCACTGTGTACACAGAAACACAGAATGAACCGAGGTTTCTAAGGACAGCTCCCCGTGCACATCTGCACACACACATTTTAATCAAAGACACACTCTCACACACACACACACACACTTTCCTCCAGCTGTTCGGGGCGTCATAAAGCCGATTGTGTCTGACATGACCGGGTGTTGATTTCATCCACTCAGGAGGAGAGGAAGATGAATTTTGATCACACTGACCGCTCTAAAGTGTCGTCTGGGAGCCTTTGATCTCGAACTCAGTCTGCTTCACGTCTTTCAGCCTCATTTCGCTCACACTGATGAATATTTAAGAAGTCTTTTATGCAAAGAACCTTCAGAGGATACACATTACACACATATGAGGAACAGAGTTATTTTCATGCACTGTAATTACACAGAGTCATTTTCTCTGTGTGGGTTGGAGCTGATATGATGCTTCAGTGTGCTGCCTTTAAGATTTATATCTGACAACCTTTTTCTCCACTTCTCAGCTGTTGAGGAACTTAATGAAGAATCTAAAGGTCACATCCATTTTCTGCCTGCAAACTGTAAATGTAATATTACCTAGTATCAGTTAAATGTTAGCTGCTGCCTGACCAAAAGCTTAGACTAAATTTGTAATAAACCTTTAAGTGAACTGAACATTTAAACATCTCAAAATCTAAATTAAACTTTAACTATGTTTTTGAGGTTTTATTTGAATTTTTGCTGAAAAGAAATATTGATTTTTTCTTCTTATTTAAGCATGTGGTGACGCATTCTAATGAAAACCCATTTCCAACGGTTAAAAAACTTGGTATTGGTGAATTTTTTTTTTCTTTTGGTCCATATAAAGTCAAATTTCTGAAATAAAAAGCCCAAATTCTGAGAAGAAAATTCTAAATTTCTCATTTAGAAAGGACAAAAGAAGAATTCCCACACACTGG
>RPOG01008921.1:0-12995 GCA_008086565.1 Thalassoma bifasciatum | reverse complement strand
TCCGTGGTAGGCCAAGCTCCAAGTGCTCCTCTACCAAACAAGTCCAAAACCTTTCACCCCAAAATCAAATAACCTTAAATTAAATCCAAATCTTTTGTTGTCATGGAGCCTTTCAGCTTGAAGCTCCGATCTAGGAGCTGATAATTTGCCCCGACCAGGTCTCATGTTTGGTGCCTGGATTCTGGTGGGTGATCACCACATCGACAGCCTGGATCTTCTGGTTCTTGGGAGGGATGGGACACACCTTGTACGTGACCTGGTCCCCTTCCATAGGCACGTACTCCCCTTCGATGCTATTCATGGAAACAACCACAGAAAACAAATGTTAGAAACATTGATTGTTTGAAACTAATTGGGTTTTATTCCAATAAGGTCTGGGTTGGCACTTGGCCCCAAATTCCTTTTTAATACATTTTCTTCTATTGACTTGATTGGTGGAATGCTGTCATTTATGTATATCACACCTCTGTGTTGGAGGGTTTCAGTCCCACAAACATAATGTGTGATGAATAAATGTATTAAAACATCGAGATAAATTGCCGCAAACAATCACAGCAGTCATTGCATCATAATTAATAGTCAAACAACATCTTCCATCTTATTTTCCACCATTAAACAACAGATATAAAAAGCATTCAATTATTTCATAGCCTACATAGCAGTTAGCTATAAGTTGCTGTAAGTTTTCAGACAGTATTCTGTAAACTTAAATCACATTATAAATCATAATATGAGGAGCCTTTCCTATCAACTCTTGTAAACACTTTATTCATATAAGACTCAAAAACCACTAGCTGGAAGACAAACAGTCTATAAAGTCAAAGGGTCATGCTTAAGGGTCAAATAATAAGTCCTGTAGCCCATTTGTTAACAATAAACAACAGAGTTTGATAGCATTCAAGAACTTACTAGTTAACAGAACAGTTAAAAGTGGATTTAAATTTCAAGCTTACATTATTTTAGCTAATGTTATGCTAGCCAAAAAATTTGTCCCTCTCTATCAACTTTCATTAATAGCCCATTCATGTAAATTTCATAAATAACCAGCCGTAAACAGTCATTGGAACATATCTCAATTTTTAACAATATGTCTTGCAGCAGATTTGCTACTATAACACAGCAGCCAATGACAGCATTTATTGACTTCCTAGCTTACATAACTGTTAACTCAAGGTTTCTTTAAATTTCAAGCTAACATTATGGGAGCTAATTTTGTGTTAGCCAAGAATTTAAGCCTTAGCAACTGACTCCTGAAGCAATCAATTAGTGTCATACTTGGAAACAAACTAAAAGACAATAATCCTGTAAACAGTCACATATTGGTCATATATCAAGGTCAAACAATGTTTTCCACTCGCTAATATGAGACAATAACAACTGATGGCATTCAAGGTCTTATTAGCTTTCATAATGGTTTGTTCAAAGTGGCTTTACATTTCAAGCTAATATTATGTTAGCTTATATTACATTATGCTATCCAATGATGAAAGCCTTCCTTACTGACTCATATTTCAGGCTATTCAGGAAAGGCAATAACAATGTAAACATTAAACAATGGGATAATATTCAAAAGTAAAACAACAGATTTTTTAGGCTATTTGCTGCCATTAAAAAACAGCGAATGCCAGCTGATGATAGAATTTGGGAACTTATTTGTTTTTATTACAATAGGCCAAAAGTGGCTTTACGTTTAAATCTGACATTATGCTAGTTCATTCAAATAATACATTCTGCTTTTTGGAGCAGTTGCAATTTGCAATTTAGCCCAAAAGTCTTCTTCTAGGTTTTTCTAAGGCTAACGGTCATATTATCTAGAGCAGGGGTTCCCAAACTTTTCCACCTGTGACCCCCAAAATAGCAGAATTAGGGACTGGCGACCCCCTGCTGTGGTACAACACTAATGGGACAATCCAAAAACAGACAAAAACCAACAAACCCCCTCCCTGAGGATACTTAATTAAACTGATCCATAGAAAATTTACCGACTAATGTGCACTTTGCTGAGTTCACGGCATCAAACTTGAACAAAGAAATGTGAAAAACAGATGAAACATTTTCTGTTTGCATAATTATTTATTTATATTATCTTTCACCCCAATTTTTGCTTTTATTCTCACAATAATGGATAAAATGTTCATGAATTGTTCATAGTTTTTGATTTTGGGACACATTCCATGACCCCCTATCAATGTCTTGCGACCCCCCAAAGGGTCCCGACCCCCACTTTGGGAACCACTGATTTAGTGAAAGGGTGAATGCTAACAGTAACTTTTGTGTAATGGTAGAGCAAGGTTTCAAAATGAGCTGCTCTTTTTTGTTGTTTTACTTCCCATATGTTCATCATATAAAATCATCAAAATTGAATAATAATTAATTATAATAAACTAATGAAGTACCTGTAAATATAACAGATTCAATAAAAAGGGTTTTTTATTTATTTATTTATTTATTTAAATTTGCCTCTGTGAAAAGGAATGTTCTCAGTGTAAAATTTTCAACCTGGCTATCTAGCAATGAATTAATTTTAGAGAAGAAGAAAGAGAAGCCCCAATCTTCATCAAGGTACTGTCTATTTTCACAGCTCTCCAAATTCTGGCAGTGCATTAACACACTGTTATGTGAGTCACAAGTTTGGTGTTTTGATTTTCCAAACAAAATACAAAGACAACAGGTCATAGTCTGTACAAAGATGTGAAATGAAGACTCACTCAGAGATGTGGACAAAGATGTCCTCTCCTCCATGAGAGGGGCGGATAAATCCATGACCCTGAGACCTGGAGAAGTTTTTACACACCCCTTTGAAAACTGGACCTGATCTCGCTCGAACTGTCCTGCAGAGAAAGAGAGAGGGGAACAAGACAAAAGGGAGAAAGAAAGATAGTGCATCAGGGATAACTGCAACAATTTTTAAGGTGTTGATGTTGTTTAATCTCTACTATGAAAAATGTTTGGAGATCATCCCTCTCACTCACGCTGAGTATGTGCGGGTGCGTTTGGTGGGCAGTGGGCTTGGCAACTCTCCGGGCAGAGGCGGTTTCCTCTCTCTCTCCCAAACCCGACTCCCCTCCCTCAGAAAGGGGAAGGAGAGCTGCAGCGGGGTCTGAGGGGAGGTGAGCGGCAGCGGTGGGTCTGCTGGTGAGGAGGGATCAGGGTCTGACATCTTGGGTTGGTCACAGGTTAAGGTTTTTTTTTTTGCGGTTTTTCTGTTTCAGGTCTTCTCCAATGTTGCACAAAGAAGAAGAGGAAGGAGGGTCACACCTCCTGCATGGCCTGAGTGTGAGGGAGGGTGTGGCTACGCTCAAAGGGGGGCCTGCAGGTGGAGGAGTGGAGCAGAAATTACCTGTGAATTAGGAGGAGAAGAGGTTTAGGAAAGATGGCAGATGAGGAAAAACAGAGAGACATTTTTTTAGACTTCATAGCAGATTTGATGGCTCTTCGAATGGTCAGTTTTCTAATTTTCACCTCTGTTTTTCTGCTATTATCTAAAATGTATGTTGAAGCAGAAGCAACTATTCAAAAAGAAAACAAGACGAAGTTTGTCAGAGCTTTACTCTGATCTTGTTTTATATCACAGGATTGTTCCTTACACCGTGAGTCAGATCAGCACGCTGCTCTCTGAACAGCTTCAGATAATCAAATCAGAACAAATGAGCTCGGTCACCATGCCATGACACAAACCCCATTATCATTCTGTAACTGGGAGGTGTGATGTGTGTGTTATTATGGAGGCAATCACTTTGACACCCGTGCAGAACACAAAGGGCTGCAGGGCATTGCTCCAAAGCTGTTAAACACCTACACTGAGAGCCAGTGGACGTGTTACTGCAGTTATGAGCCACCTCCCTGTAAGTCTTGGGACTGATATCACATCTGCAGGCTGAGTGTTTGATGGATGATTTCAGAGTGTGTCATAGTGAATCCCACAGGCTCCATTCAATATCACACTCTGCCTCCCTCCTGTTGATCTAAATTTAGCAATTTGTGTGTGTGAGTGTGTGTGTGTTGGTGGGTCGCAGGCTAGAGGCTTAAAAAACTTCCCCTGGCTGAGGTTAACAAGCATCTGCTGGGAAGTGAACACACCGTATGTCAGAAATTGAAAGTTTACAGCTTGTGCAGCTTATTTTAAGTCTAAACCAACAATGGAAACTTGTTTCTTTAGCTTTTGGACCAAGGAAGTCGACTGTGCTCATCAAAAACAAAGATCTAGCTTCTTTGTAAGATGGTAATATGGTACAAAGGTGCTTTGGGCGAGATGTTAATGTCAGAATCATTATGATAAAATGTCAATGACTGTACTTAGATACTATGCAATTCTTATTACAGCATGTTAGTTCAGCCATTGACAGTATAAAAGAAAAACATGAGATTTAAAGCTCTGCCTTTTCATTGACTCCTCAATAGTAAGAGATGGGACATGAGTCAAACTGAAAAAATTAAAAAGGGCACGTCACATTTTTCTCAAACATGTCATTGTAGTTAGCTGAAGTGTTGCTTATGATCACATTTTCAAAGAACTTCATTTTTCATAGCTTGATTTGAAAACAGGAGGTAAAGCCATGATGGCAGGTGCTCAACACTGTGTGCAGGAAAAGACACGATAAGCTCTAACATGGGAACTAGAAATGTCCAAAAGCAGTTTTTTCAACTCTCTGAAAAAAAAGAAAGAACAATTATCTGTCTGTGGGTGAGTTGTGCCACTTTGTTCAACCTAATGCTAGCAGAGCTTGCACCATCATCCTCCAAGTACAGCTACACACACACACTGCTGGGTGTCATCTGCACTTCTTTGCAACTGGGGAGAGCAGCAACATAGCATCATGACATTAGCCATTAACCAAAGCTCCTACATATCACCGGCAATCCAGACCGACAATTTAAAAAAAAGCTAACTTGTGTACCTAATGAATAATTATGATACCAAATTGAGGATGAAAACATCATTTTGCAAGCTAAATCAATGTGCACATCTCCAGAGGGGATTGTTGTGTATTGTGACATCACTATGTGCAGTTAGAATAGATGTACTTGTGGTGTTTTAAAACAAATCATTATGAAGGTAGTTACTATCTTAGTTGGTTGACAAAATCAACAAACTGCCTGATTTGTAAAACTTACATAACAACTTCTATTACATTACAAGCTTTCAAACAAAATTTGATAATCTTAAATTCATTGAGAATATAAATAGAATGTAAAATGACATCAGTCTTTTCCTTATTACAGAGGTGCCAATTTTCTCCAATATCACAGTTTGGTCTTCTGTTTTTCAATTAGCATGTATCTGTTTATCCTCTGGTTCTGCTATTGTAATATTTGATGTGATATGATTCTATAACAATCCTTAGTAAAAGTACAAGTGCAGATCATTTCTGACTAATCATTTCAATTTGCTTCAAATACCAAGCATGTGCACTTCCACCATGCTGTCAGTGCTACCAGGGGCAACTTGGGGTTCAGTGTTTGGCCCAAAGACTACTGAGATTGAACCAGTGTCACATGTAACATATACCATGCAGCAAAACAGAGGGTTTAGGTTGGCACTGAGTCCATTGGTCCACAGGATCATAACTTGAGGAGGGGGTATTGTGGGTATTTTTTGTTTGTCTCATGGCCTCTGGTATCCTGCTATAGGCCTACACTAAATCAAAGAGGGAAAAAAAAACCTTTTCTCACACCGGTGTTTTAAAAACCCTCTTTCTGAGACACTTACTTTTGACTGCTGTCTCTTTAAGGTTCCCTGCTCCACAAACCCCACTATCTCTGATTGGTCAGCCCATAGAAGAGTACAAGAGTAACAGATCTTGGGGTTGGAGGTCAAGTCCAACATGTCATGAGCTAATTTGGAGATCATTGGGACTTCATTATTTTAGCAAGTCACATGATGATCTCATTCAGATCTGGATCTTTAGTTTTCAAACAGATCATCTTGAGCCAGACAGATTTAGGTGGTGGCTTCTACAATGTATGAATATGTAACAGTTAGAAAATCTCCACACACTTAGTCTGAACATCCAGCATTGCTATTTCATATTCGTGTTTAAAATATAGGAATTCATAATCCTCCCTCTTTCAGATTCTTAAACAGCTTTGATTCCTGATTTAATCAGGTCCAAACATCCTGTTATGTGTTGAGTTTTAATCCTCCAGGAAGAGAGTCAGTAACTGTTGATGCAGTACGACAAAGCATACATCTGTCCTCCTCACTGCAGCCCAGGGGTGAGAAGTGTAACCATGACTGATTGATGACAGGGCAAAATATGTGACCTAAATAATTCAACAACTTGACTGCTTGAGCTCCTCTTTCATTAGCAGGCTTATTAGTCCAGGAGGAGGCCAGCCACTGAACTCTTTTAATGAGCCTGGAGTACTCCTGTGTCAGAAAACATTTCATCAGAAGGGTGTGAGGCTGCATGAATTAAATAAATAAATAAACGGAACACAACAGGCCAGATCACCAACTGGTCTGCAGAGAGAGAGAGAGACAGAGAGACAGAGAGACAGAGAGAGAGAAAGGCTGAGGGAGCTTTGAAAGGAGCACACAAAAGGCCAAAAGCACCTCCCTGTGAAACCAGGGCACTGAGGCTGTCTGTGCTGCTCTGCATCAGCATGAGAGACACGTCAAGTCCTCTGCTCACACATTCACAGAGAGAGAGAGAGAGAGAGAGAGAGAGAGAGAGAGAGAGAGAGAGAGAGAGGCTTTAAACTTTACATTAACCTGTTCAGAAAACACAGCCTGTTTTGTGGTATCGTGTTTTTGAGTGTGTGGCTCGCAGTGTCTCAATAATTCATTAAAAAATAAAAGCCCTTCAGGCGGCTTCTTTCCAGAACATTCTCGCACTGTGGCAGCTTCAGATTTCAGACATGAAGGTGACAAGATGCTGAACCGATGGCTGAAAACGTGACATCCAAACACATCCCAGGATAAAACAGCCTTATGTATAAAAACCTGAGGCTTTAAATGTGAGTCTTCCCTCTGTGTCAGAGACATTTCATCACAATAAAAGCATGAAGCGACGCCGTCCGCCCCTCGCTGAGAAGAAAAGGATCGATGTGTGAAGCCGCGCTACAAATCAGCCATAAATGCATCGATTACTCACCGTGAAGGCTCCGATAAGCTGTCACTCAGGCCCCTGTGTCCCCGCGTTAGGATGAAGGTTTAAGGCAGTGCTGAGCTTAAAGCCGGTGAAGCTGCGGGGACATGCGGTGGAGGAGGCAGAGGATCCTGGTCTGGATGCGGCGCACAGAGGCGGGATGGAAAAAAAGAAGCAGCCAATGAAAAGGAGGCAGCAGAGATGGGGCGGGGGTGCAGGGGGTTAGTGTGCTCCAAACAACAGCGGGCTTCAGCTGACTACAGTCCACTCTTTGTTCTCTGAAGAGATACAAACGCTGCTTAATGGTGTCTTCTTCAGACTCAAACCTCCCAGTGCATGTTAAATGATGTGAAATGGTGTGAGATGCTGTTAAATGGACTGAGGCTGACTCTTTACATTTGATTCAGGTTCTTCTTTGCACATGAACAGCTTCAGCGTGTTCTTTTTGTTACACCTGAAACAGCATTACAGAGTCAAAGCTGAGGAGTTATCTATCATTTATTATTTCTATAAAGTATTTAGATCACTTCTTTAGAATTGAGACTGGTAAAAGTACACACTGTAATGTGCTTTCTTCATTTATGCCTTATTTTTTAGTCCATGTCTTATTTCATTTTGTCTCACTACACTGCACAGTTCACTCACTTTCCTTGAACTTGCTGCCTTTACTGTATTTTCAGCAGTGTTCCCAGTTTGTACCTGCATTTCAGCCAATTATTATAGACCACTTCCGGTCGTGACGTTTCCAATGACATCATGTAGAGTTGTGTTAAACAGTGGCATCAAGTTCAGAAGGATGTTTTTTTCTGTTTCACGTTGTTTCATATTGGAATCTTTGAATGACAATGAAATGAACAAAATTTGGATGATTCCACTAAATACCTCATCACTAATAGGGTAAAGGACGTATTATATCAGTTTTCTGATATAATACTATTAAAAAAGAGACATAAATACTGAATTCTCTTTTTGCAAAGATCACCAAGAAACTGTGTTGCATCTTTTTTGCCATTGTCCGCAAACCAAAAACTTTAGAAGGATTTAAAATTAACCATGCCTAGAGCAAGAACTTTTTTCATTAGAAAACGTTGTATTCTGTTTTTATAAAAGACCAAAGACAGAGGAAAAACTACTTTTCCTTTTATTCATTTTGGCCAGACTTTTCATTTAAAAGTGGACATTAAGTAAGGAACAACCCAGCTTTATATGGCAGGATGGGGAGGGAGTAAGTCAGGCTTGGGTCAGGATCAAGGTGAGGGCTAGGTGGGTGGCTGAGAGATGGGCCAGGGTCATGTGTGACACTCGCTCTTTGCTTATTTCATGCACTCCTTGCAGCGCAACTGCTTGTGTGTGTGTGTGTGTGTGTCCAGTGTGCCGTGTGTGTGTGTGTGTGTGTGTGTGTATATGTGTGCGCTGAGCCTCGGGCTGCCTTTCTCTCCCATGTACTGGTTGTTTGACTCCCTCACGGTGCTCGGTGCTTCATTTTGCGGCTCCCTGAACCCCCAGTCCCCCCTCAGGTGCTTCCATATCCAATCCAGGGAGCGCCAGCTTCCCATTATCCCTCTAGTTTGTGCGTGCGTAAAGGCTTCAGCCCGCCCCCTCCTGGTAGTCTAGCCTGCATGTCTTGTGTATTTCCGCTGAGTCTCGGGCTGCCTTTCTATCCCATGTACTGGCTGTGTGATTCCCTCTCGGGGCTTTGTGAGCCCTTCTGGGGCTCCCTAAACCCCCAGCCCTCCCTTAGGTGCTGCCATATCCCATCCAGGGAGCGCTAGCGTCCCATTATCCCTCTAGTTTGTGCGTGCGTAAAGGCATTAGCCCGCCCCCTCCCGGTAGTGTAGCCTGCATGTCCTGTGTATTTACGCTGAGTCTGGGCTGCCTGTCTCTGCCATGTACTGGCTGTGTGATTCCCTCTCGGGGCTCTGTGAGCCCTTCTGGGGCTCCCTGAACCCCCAGCCCCCCTCAGGTGCCCTCCAATCCCAAAAAGGTCGCGCCAGAGTCTCTTTCCCCCTGCCTGTAAGCTAAAACACGCCCCCCTGCCTGTCATATGCTAGACTGGGGCTCGTGCTTCAGTGTTTAACGGGTGGTTTATGTGGCCATTTACTTCCATGTACTGCTTGTGTGATTCCCTCTCGGTGCTCTGTGGTTACTTTTGTGGCTCCGTGAACCCCCAGGCCCCCCTCAGGAGCTTCAATATCCCGCCCAGGCAGCGCTAGCGTCCCTTTATCCCTCGCGTTTCTGCGTGCGTGAAGGCTTTAGCCCGCCCCCTCCTGCTAGTCCAGCCTGCATGTTGTGTGTTTTTCCGGTGAGTCTCTGGCTGTCTTTCTCTCCCATTTACTGGCTGTATGATTCCCTCTCGGGGCTCTGTGAGCCCTTCTGGGGCTCGCTGAACCCCCAGCCCCCCTCAGGTGCCCTCCAATCCCATACAGATCGCGCTGGAGTCCCTTTCCACCTGCCTGAAGGCTTAAACACGCCCCCTGCCTGTCATATGCTAGACTGGGGCTCGTGCCTCAGTGTTTAACGGGTGGTTTATGTGGCCATTTACTTCCATGTACTGCTTGTGTGATTCCCTCTCGGTGCTCTGTGGTTACTTTTGTGGCTCCGTGAACCCCCAGGCCCCCCTCAGGAGCTTCAATATCCCGCCCAGGCAGCGCTAGCGTCCCTTTATCCCTCGCGTTTCTGCGTGCGTGAAGGCTTTAGCCCGCCCCCTCCTGCTAGTCCAGCCTGCATGTTGTGTGTTTTTCCGGTGAGTCTCTGGCTGTCTTTCTCTCCCATTTACTGGCTGTATGATTCCCTCTCGGGGCTCTGTGAGCCCTTCTGGGGCTCGCTGAACCCCCAGCCCCCCCTCAGGTGCCCTCCAATCCCATACAGTTCGCGCTGGAGTCTCTTTCCCCCTGCCTGAAGGCTTTACCACGCCCCCCTGCCTGTCATATGCTACACTGGGGCTGGTGCTGCGATGTTTAACCGGTGGATGCTGTGCCCATCTGCTTCCATGTATTGGCTGTATGATTCCCTCTCGGTGTTCTCTGCTTCCTGCTGCGGCTCCCTGAACCCCCAGGCCCCCCTCAGGTGCTTCCATATCCAATCCAGGGAGCCATGGGGTCCCTGTAACACCCTATGTTGTGCCTGCGTGAAGGCTGTAGCCCGCCCCCTCCTGGTAGTCTAGCCTGCATGTCGTGTGTATTTCCGCTGAGTCTCGGGCTGCCTTTCTATCCCATGTACTGGCTGTGTGATTCCCTCTCGGGGCTTTGTGAGCCCTTCTGGGGCTCCCTGAACCCCCAGGCCCCCCTCAGGTGCTGCCATTTCTCATCCAGGGAGCGCTAGCGTCCCATTATCCCTCTAGTTTGTGCGTGCGTAAAGGCATTAGCCCGCCCCTTCCTGGAAGTCTAGCCTGCATGTCCTGTGTGTTTACGGTGAGTCTCGGGCTGCCTGTCTCTCTCATGTACTGGCTGTATGATTCCCTCTCGGGGCTCTGTGAGCCCTTCTGGGGCTCGCTGAACCCCCAGCCCCCCCTCAGGTGCCCTCCAATCCCATACAGTTCGCGTTGTAGCCTCTTTCCACCTTCCTGAAGGCTTTACCACGCCCCCTTGCCTGTCATATGCTACACTGGGGCTGGTGCTGCGATGTTTCACCGGTGGCTTCTGTGCCCATCTGTTTCCATTGTATGGATGGTTATGTTTACACAATAATAAAAATATTAATAGAAATAAAAAAACAAAAGCAATTACCAAGGGCGCCACGTTTCCAGAACTGGGACTGCCCTGTGTAGAGCTCGGGGGTGTGCTTAATAGTGGGTGCACGGGAGCCTGAGGTGCACAGGTTTCGTGGAGTGAGAGAGCGAAAGAGCCAGCGGGCGGGCGGGCAGGATGGGGAGGGGATAAGTCAGGCTAGGGTCAGGATCAAGGTGAGGGCTAGGTGGGTGGCTGAGAGATGGGCCAGGGTCATGTGTGACACTCGCTCTTTGCTTATTTCATCCACTCCTTGCAGCACAACAGCGTGTGTGTGTGTGTGTGTGTGCCCAGTCTTCCGTATGTGTGTGTGTGTGTATGTGTGCGCTGAGCCTCGGGCTGCCATTCTCTCCCATGTACTGCTTGTGTGATTCCCTCTAGGAGCTTTGTGACCCCTTCTGCGGCTCCCTGAACCCCCAGGCCCCCCTCAGGTGCTTCCATTTCTCATCCAGGGAGCACGAGAGTCCCATTATCCCTCTAGTTTGTGCGTGCGTAAAGGCTTTAGCCCGCCCCCTCCCGGTAGTGTAGCCTGCATGTCCTGTGTATTTACGGTGAGTCTGGGCTGCCTGTCTCTCTCATTTACTGGCTGTGTGATTCCCTCTCGGGGCTCTGTGAGCCCTTCTGGGGCTCGCTGAACCCCCAGCCCCCCTCAGGTGCCCTCCAATCCCATACAGATCGCGCTGGAGTCCCTTTCCACCTGCCTGAAGGCTTAAACACGCCCCCTGCCTGTCATATGCTAGACTGGGGCTCGTGCCTCAGTGTTTAACGGGTGGTTTATGTGGCCATCTACTTCCATTTACTGCTTGTGTGATTCCCTCTCGGTGCTCTGTGGTTACTTTTGCGGCTCCCTGAACCCCAAGGCCCCCCTCAGGTGCCCTCCAATCCCATACAGTTCGCGCTAGAGTCTCTTTCCCCCTGCCTGTAAGCTAAAACACGCCCCCCTGCCTGTCATATGCTACACTGGGGCTGGTGCTTCGATGTTTAACCGGTGGCTGCTGTGCCCTCAGGTGCTTCCATTTGCTGGCTGTATGATTCCCTCTCGGGGCTCTGTGAGCCCTTCTGGGGCTCCCTGAACCCCCAGCCCCCCCTCAGGTGCCCTCCAATCCCATACAGTTCGCGCTAGAGTCTCTTTCAACCTGCCTGAAGGCTTTACCACGCCCCCCTGCCTGTCATATGCTACACTGGGGCTGGTGCTGCGATGTTTCACCGGTGGCTTCTGTGCCCATCTGTTTCCACTGTATTGATGGTTATGTTCACACAATAATAAAAATATTAATATAAATAAAAAAACAAAAGCAATTACCATGGGCGCCACGTTTCCAGAACTGGGACTGCCCTGTGTAGAGCTCGGGGGTGTGCTTAATTGTGGGAGCACGGGAGCCTTAGGTGCACAGGTTTCGTGGAGTGAGAGAGCGAAAGAGCCAGCGGGCGGGCAGGATGGGGAGGGGATAAGTCAGGCTAGGGTCAGGATCAAGGTGAGGGTTAGGTGGGTGGCTGAGAGATGGGCCAGGGTCATGTGTGACACTCGCTCTTTGCTTATTTCATGCACTCCTTGCAGCACAACAGCGTGTGTGTGTGTGTGTGTGTGTGTGTCCAGTCTTCCGTATGTGTGTGTGTGTATGTGTGCGCTGAGCCTCGGGCTGTCTTTCTCTCCCATTTACTGACTGTATGATTCCCTTTCGGGGCTCTGTGAGCCCTTCTGGGGCTCGCTGAACCCCCAGCCCCCGCTCAGGTGCCCTCAAATCCCAAATAGGTCGCGCCAGAGTCTCTTTCCCTCTGCCTGTAAGCTAAAACACGCCCCCCTGCCTGTCACATGCTACACTGGGGCTGGTGCTGCGATGTTTAACCGGTGGCTGCTGTGCCCATCTGCTTCCATGTATTGGCTGTATGATTCCCTCTCGGTGCTCTCTGCTTCCTGCTGCGGCTTCCTGAACCCCCAGGCCCCCCTCTGGTGCTTCCATATCCAATCCAGGGAGCCATGGGGTCCCTGTAACCCCCTATGTTGTGCCTGCGTGAAGGCTGTAGCCCGCCCCCTCCTGGTAGTCTAGCCTGCATGTCGTGTGTATTTCCGCTGAGTCTCGGGCTGCCTTTCTATCCCATGTACTGGCTGTGTGATTCCCTCTCAGGGCTTTGTGAGCCCTTCTGGGGCTCCCTGAACCCCCAGCCCCCCCTCAGGTGC
>RPOG01008917.1:0-13004 GCA_008086565.1 Thalassoma bifasciatum | reverse complement strand
GTTTATGTAAGCGGTGTAGAAAATGTCTCTCTGGTCAGATCCACACTGAACACAAAGCTGCTTTCACAGAGTCTGCAGGTCTTTCAGCAGAGCAGATTGTTCTCTCCCAAAGCGAGTCAATGGCTCTGGATGTGGACTGCAGGATGTGAGCACACTGATGTCATGAAAAAGCCTCATTGGTTGCAGTATCTGGAGGGGGTACAGAGGCCGGGTATAAATGCCCCCTTGTCTTTTTGTCGTCTGGGGCTGTGGAAAAGGAAGAAGAAGAAGGAGCTTTGGGTTTTTGTGTGCGTGTCTCTCTCTGCTTTGTGCTCTCTGACACTCATGTGTGGGTCAATAGCCTGGTTCCCACAAAGCAGCAGAATGGCAGTAAGCTTGTTTTTAAGAGAGCCTCCCTCCCAGGCTGACCTTAATTAAGATGCAGGGGACAGAGCTGCAGGCTGTGTACTGTAGGCCTCTCTTCAAGGCAGCTCTGTGGTACAGACTTTGGAAATTGATTAAGATTTTAGTCTCTACATAACAGAAATTGAATTAATTTTTATATTTTAGTGAACACTTGAACCATTGAAACCAATGATTATATGTAAAATCAGACCTTTATGGGTTTTTTTTTAATCAAAGTGTTGCATAAATCACCTAAAAAGAATTAATCTTGGGGATTTAATAATTTCATGCCACTTATCTACATTCCCTTTTTTTTTCAAAGACGTCATTATCATTACAGTAAATGTTGAAAAAAGGATTATTTGAACTAAGTGTCTTCTGATAGACATGGTGTTTCTAGACTCAGGTCTTAAAAAACTCTGGATTAGAGTGTGGGATTTATCAAGCGGCAGACGAAAACCACCTACGCCTTGTGCTGTGTCTGAATATAGCATCAACATGGCTCTCCTCCAGTCTCTGTCAGAGGGTTCACATCACATCCCCTCTGCCAGACCTGCTGACGCAGCCACATTTCCTCTCCTATTGACCGGGGCAGGTCACCCGTGACAGCCCGACCAGCATCACTCAGCCACTGATAGAAAGACCCAACAGCCAGGCCATAGAAAGCACCGAGGAAACTGTGGTGGATCATATCTAAAGCATCCTGGATATGAAGCTTTAACTATGATGCATCACCACACTGAATCAATGCTGGAAGAGTTTATCGTGAGACCTATCATGAACACAGGTAATGAGACATAGGAGGAACCATTGATGGTGAAAACAGGTTCATAGTTTTATGGTTACATGATTATAACAGTTGCCATAATAAACTGAGTAGTTTTAAGCTCTTTTATTCACCATGCATTCAGTTTTTTCATTAAAGTTACTTTGAGGAACTCTTAATCTAGTTATGGAACAGGCAAAGATGCATATTAATCATCCTACACCACTTACAGAATCAGGAAGATTGATTACAGGTGAAGGACCTGGTCAGTTGGTGACACTCATATATGTCAATTGGTGTCACTAATATTTCTCATAAAGACGTGGATATTGCACAAGAAAGTTACAATGAATGAGGCAGGGTAGGATGAAATGGATTTTAAAAAAATAAAAGAAACAATGTGAAATATTTATTACAGTTAGATATGATCCAATACAATTTGATAAACTTTACTGTCCTCAAAGGTAAAATTGTCTCAGACTTAATGCTGCACCCATGAAGTTGCTTTTATGACCATTTCAATGAAATCAAACAATACAAAATAACAACAGTCCCCATGGAAGCTAAAATTAAAATGCACTCTCGTTCCAATTTTGGATACATGAAAAATGCAGGTTATGAATCAGTTTTTCACTCAAAGTTTCATTTAGGGATGTAAAATCACTAGTGATCATTTAACATCAGTGATTCTTGAAGGTTTTATAAGGTAAGTAATAAAGCTTAAGAGGGCGTTTTAATACCCACTTCTATGGAGACTTCTTGCCTGAATCTAAATTGTAGAAAATATCATTTAAATTTCACTATGCATCTTTTATTAAGCAACAAATCCCAGCTACTCGGGGAAGAGCTCACATGTCTTTTCAATCATGTTTACTGTGACTGTGAATGGTCCATTAACATGTGAGGGTTTGGATATTCAGGCAGATAAAATCAGATTTTGAGAAAATGGCTCTTAAAAGAGGAGAATAGACTAATTTCCATGAGAAAGAGATGGACCATTAAGAGGAGTACTCTTGAGCTGACTGTTAGAGGTCTTCATGTGCTTCAGGAGAGGTGGATTCATGCTTTTACGACTTTCCAGCAGTGACGTGGTTCAACGGCACACGGGCAGAATCTTAATGTGCCGCTGGATGACGTTTTCCCGTCATGACTTAACTTCCCAATCCTGGCGTCATCTCTAACCTCAATGCTGGTGATTAGAAAACCTTTCCATCATAAAATGAAGAGACAGGCAGTTGAGGTGATGAGAATGTGAGACGTGCTCTGAGTGATAATAAAGCTGCTCAAACTGCGCTCAGGTGGAGGTTACTCTGGCACGTACGCCAGCTGTGACCACAGACATCGGCACGGGGGCTGACAGCTCCGCCTCACGTCTGAGTTCCTCTCTCATTTAAGCTGCCAATCTCCGCTACTCCAAACTAATTACCTTATCTAAGTGCAGGACGCTTTCCTTTCCGGTGCAGCTCTGTGTGAGGGTGTTTGGGGGGGTTGTATGAATCATATCAGGCGTGAGTAAGCAGCAAAAGGATGTCATACTGCAGGGGCTCTGCTTCTGGTCAGCACTAAGATCTGAGTATGATCTTGTTTTCTAAGCTTTGTCAGCCAATCTGTGTGCCCTTTGTTGAGATTTGGTGTATTTGATGGCTTTTGGACAGAAAATTCTGGGTTTTTTGGAGCTTGCACAGCATTTTCTACCAGGATGAACCAATTCTTTTCTTTCCTGTTTTCTCAAAGGTTCACTTTCAGAACTCGTGGGCCCTTCATGAATCAGTGGGTTGTTAAAAATAAGTCACATATCCTCAGAAAATATTTTGCTTCTGCCAAATTCATACTGAAACTTTTCTACATTGACTTAGACAGCTTGTGCTTCTTCTGTTATTTATATTACAGTTTATTCTATATCTGTGTTATTTGGTAATCACTGAGTTTGTCTCTTTCATTTACAATCCGCTCCAAACCAGCTGCCCCTCAAGAACAGAATCAAGGTCTTTGCATTGAAATTTGATGTTTGAATCTGAATCTGAATCACAGTTTTTTTGGTCAAATTTAATTTTTCAGTAATGAGTTTGGACATTTTTTCCTAATTATACCATTCTGCCAAAACTCTGTGCTGTCCAAAATGAGTAACTTTTTATTTTAAGACACCCACATACTAAAGTTTGACTCAGCACCAGCTGTCGACCAGGCATTGAAAAAGTCGACTTCTATCTTGTGCTCTTGAATAATGATGTAAACTGTTTCTAACTTTGAATGAGGGCTGGTCGTAATGGCAAAAAAATGATCATGTTATATTTTTTAATATCACCTGGTCTAGATCTATTATCACTATTTTGTATTGATTTTAAACTGCCAGTTTTTAAACATCTGTACTGAAAACTTAAGAAAACAGAAATCTGTTTAACACATTATTCAAGTAAAAAAAAAATGATAAAGCAAAAATTTTGCAGGTATGCAAGACCTAAAACAAAAACAAATAGCCCCTTGAGAGGAATGAAGACTCCTTAAAATGTTTTAATCACCATCAAAAAACAGTGCGTGACATCTATTTTGCTGCCCCCAGCCCCACGTTTAGCTCCACGTTTGCTCACTCTGTTACATTCTCTGGAAACTTACAAATGGAGGTGGTGCAGGAAGTTCAGCCTCAAGTAAATAAACCCCGCATCACTGTAATCTTTACGGACATGAACTATAGGTGTCTAAATTGTTGGTAAGAGGATCAAATGGCAAATAATTCATCTACACTGAAGAAACCCAAATAAATGACTAACTGAACACCTTGGAATAAGTTGGTGGCAGCTCAGCTCACAGCCTCTTCTGACCTCTTGTGGACACTGAACATGAACTTGTATGAAACTTAAGTTACAAAATAGACAACGCAATACCAGGAAATTTACTGGTTTAATCATAGTGTGTGGAGGACGAGGAGACCTTTGAGGATAATTCAGCTGATGTTGAACCAGAAACACTGAATCATCATCTGAGACTTGATTGAAACATTTACAGTTCCTTTTGGATATCTACGGATGGATGGATGGATGGATATAGTCAGAAAGTGCAGACAATAGATGATGAAACATAAATTCACTCTCAGTTCTTCGAAGGGATGATGCTATCTTCGTCTGATGTCATGACACATCACTGCACAGCACCTTTTGTGGCAGGAAACAGAGCACAAGGGGGAATGAGCCACAGGAAAACATTTTTAGCTGATTAATAAAATTGATTCTGTAGAAACCACATGTATTTTAAGGCAGCCATACACACAGGATACTCAGGAGGATGAACTTGAAGCATCGTACTATGTGTGTTAACTGCATCTAAGTTCATGTTTGGCCCCCCTCCAGAAAACCTGTCAGTCATGAAAGGCCTCATCTCGTTGTCATGATGAGGAAGAGGCCTGAAACCTGAGACCCATGTCAGCCACACTGGCCTATATCTCATAGCTGGAGACATAGTAACAGTGTGGAGAGGAAATAGCCGTGTGTGAGCGTGTGTGAGTGTGTACGCTGACTGAGAAAGTACTTAGCTCTGGGCGCTTTCCCTCCGATCGACTGATCTGCATTAGAAGAGAAATGGTGTCTGGAGCTTTGTGAGCAGAGAGGAAGCTTTTTTTTTCTATTGCCAGACCACAGCTGAGATATTGTTCCTGGGTGGGCTCACTGACAGATTCTCGTGTATTTCAGAGAAAAACATTGAGTTTATAAAGTGTGGGCCTGCTAATAAATTCTTATTCCGCTTTTAAATACACACTTTGCATTTTTATTGTGGTACAGCAGGCCTGAATATAAACACAGCGTAATAAGACTGGCTTTATTTGTTATTCTTTTGAGAGTATGATTTTGTGTCTGGCTTTGTGGTTATCTGAGTTCATGTGTTCATATTTTACCTTTTATACAGTACTGTAGTAGGAGTTGATAGTGTTCCTGAGAAAGACTTGTTCCGGCCCAAAGTCCAGAGGTAGAAATTATTTTATTTCAATGTTATGGTCAACAGCATATTTGAGATTGCATATTTCATTTGTCATGTAAAAATGTAATAGAAAAAGACCATGAAAATAGTACATATTGGATCTGTTTTCCACATTTTTTTTTGATTCCACACGGTGCGCCAAGGTGACAAAGCCAGGTTTAATTTAGGAAACAGCAATTTGTTTATTTAAGAAAGCTAGTTTGCAACCAATCAGTTTTCCTTAGGCCTTCCTTTTCCTTTTCTTTTCTTATCTTTTTTTTTTTGTCTTTTTAAATCCAGTTTGTTTTGCTAGTAAATGCAAGTGCGCCATGCTTGTGGTAGTGAACTTCATGCAGCACCACAAGCTCGCTAATGCAGCAAGGACATTGGGTGTAAACCATGACGTATATTTACTACAACTGCTCCTCTCAACGATCATTTCAAACAAAGGTTGGGTGTTAGAGGGATGTGTCAGACCAAAGCAACTCATCATAACCCAAAAAATAACTTAAGTTGTCGCCATGTTCTCTGTGTTCTCCATTGTGCTGACTCTGATCAAACCTTACCTCTTGTCCACAAACACTTTATGATGATGTGTGCTCAATGTCTGGTTTGTGTTGGAGTACGGTAGTAGGGGGGGTAATCATGCTTGAGTATGGCTAGGTTCAAATGGCCAGTGTGACTGTTGCCTAAGTGTATTCCAACTTTGGGGGTCAAAGACTGAAAAGTTTGGGAACCCTGGTGTACAATTTAAGCAGTGTGGAAAAAAACAACTTGGTCTTGGTTATAAATCTGTTGAAGGGGATGATTTAAGGCTTCATATTTAATTCTGAAGATCTGATGAGTCATCTCTGAGTCACCCCTTAGGTGTAAATTCACCAGACCGCATTGATATTATTATTCAGACTAGAGTCAGACTTGTTTTTAGCACAAATCACAAAACTAGAAACAGACAAAAGACAAAAAGCCTGCCATTTCTTCTCTGATGGTCTGAAAAGAAATGAGTTTTAATGGGATGAGAAGAGGAAGCTGTAAGAGAGGAAATATGAGTCTGATGAAGAGATCAGAGCTAATTGTTGAGTCACGTTGTTGTAAGATGAGCTGAGGCTGAAAAGCTGAGACTGAGCTGTTCCAAAATGGCCTCTAGTGAACAAAGGCAGCAGATAGTAAACAACATGGCCTTTTTATCAAGCACCACCTAAGAACGAGAACAAAGGAGCAAAAACTGTATTAACCAATTTGAATCTAATTTTTGTACACACATTTTTCCTGTATTTCAGAGATTTTCCCCAAACTTTGGTGCTCTGTCCATGGTGCTGAAATATGAGTTGTAATAGAAACACAAAACTGTTTCATTGTAGTCAAAGTTGTCGTACATTCAAACATTAGACATGAATGTGATGGAGTCTTTGATTTTCAGTCTTTGATTTTAATGGGACATAAGTTGAAAAAATTACATCATATAATCATAAAATGCACGAACCTTATCCCTGCGGTACATCTGTTATACACACAAGGCTTCCTCTCTGCTCCTCCTTTTTCTTTTTGCATTTTGAAATGCTACTTAGAACATTTTTAAGATCCAACAGTGCAAAATGTAAATTAGTGCAATTTTTCAACTGGTCTGAAAATTTTGGTAAGAAGTGTATCTTTGAGAAACGACAGCTGTCATGTAAAATTACTGAAGTATTAATGTTGTTTGTAATGTTCAGACAACAGACTCAGTATGAAAGGATGGACGACCTGACAGCCTCACAGATTTAGAGTTGTAAAGCCCGCCCTCCTCCATGCTAACAGGCAGGACAAGGATGGAAATATAAAAAAATTAAAGAATGCGTAAAAAAACCCTCTCAACCATGGTTTCTGTTGTCATGGTTACTTCTTTTACTGCTTGTTTCTGTCAATGAGTACAACTTTTTCCGAAAAGTTAGATGTTGAATACTGTATTTCGAATATAAAACCAGAAAATTGGGGAGAAAATTCTTCACATTCATGCCAACATGATCACCAGCTCTACATATCAGTGCTAGCCATGGATGTAATTTGGCTTCTAATTTTACAGCAGGAGGAGAAAGAGACGTCATCCATCTTTACATACAGTCAGTGCTTCACAAACGTGCAACAGTCTTTGTTATTCTTGTCTGTGTGAAAAATATTTTACATGGTCCAAGTGTTTTCCTTCAGAAGAAAATTAAAAACATCTGTGAGCTGATTTTATGATTTAGTGCAAAGAGCCCAAACAATAAACATGAGAAGAAGTACAGAGGGAGAGTGGACTCTTAGCTCTGTTTGCACAACATGACACTCCCTCAGCTCAGATACAGTTTCACCTGGCAGCTTTTACCCTCCCTCTGACCTGAGTTTCTTGTCCTGTCTTTCAGCCATCATCAACCCCAAGCAGGCCAAAGACAACAAGAGCTTCAACTTTGATTACTCCTACTGGTCCCACACCACGGTAACTCTCTCTGCACCACAACACTGAAGCCTAAACTAACTAAAACACTCATTTACATGCTGTTGCTTGTTTTATGGACATTTAAAGATTAAAGTTGCTGATTTTTGTCCTGATCCACAGCCAGAGGATGTCAACTACGCCTCTCAGATGCTGGTGTACAAAGACATTGGAGAGGAGATGCTGCTGCACGCCTTTGAGGGCTACAACGTCTGCATATTTGCTTATGGTCAAACAGGTGCTGGGAAGTCCTACACCATGATGGGGAAACAGGACGTTAAGGATCAACAAGGAATCATCCCCTTGGTACAAACCTGGATAGTTCTGATTACAAATCTGTGAAGTATTTTCAGTTTCTGGGATGTAAGAGTTTTAAAAATAACTTTCTTCTTTTCCTTTTTCTAGCTGTGTGAAGATCTTTTCACAAAAATCAGTGATAACACAGACAACAGCATGTCTTACTCTGTGGAGGTGAGCATCCTTTCCTGCTGTCATTTTTCTGCTCTTTATTTTTTGTCTACAGCTGTTAGAATGACTGTTTATGCGAGGAAAAATAAATATCCACTCCTTTGTTATGAATCTGTGCAGGTAAGCTACATGGAAATCTACTGTGAGCGTGTGCGGGACCTTCTGAATCCTAAAAACAAAGGGAACCTCCGTGTGCGAGAGCATCCTCTGATGGGACCTTATGTGGAGGATCTGTCTAAACTGGCCGTCACCTCCTACAACGACATTCAGGACCTGATGGACTCTGGAAACAAGGCCAGGTAAAAGGGCTATCAATCGATTAGATAAACTTTATCCTAGGAGTTCATAGGACAAATTATTTACAACATTGCTGTTTGAGAATCATGCCTAACTGAGGAGAAATGAGTCTCCCCAACAATCTAGGTTGAAAAGACAAAAAAATCAAAGGAGGAAAGGAGTAAAACTGTATGAGGTACACAAGACTTTCAAAACAGAAATGCCTCACCTTAAAACATAATAACATAAGGGTGAGTTCAATTCATCCGATTGGGCCACTGCACAGGTGAGTTGGGCACGTAGATGTCTGGCTTCAGGTCATTTATTATTCCAGACTGAACACTGAGTTATATTTTTGTGGACAAATTTGATGGACAGAAATGAGACACACTGAATCAACATGAGAGAACACGTGTTGCTTTTATACTTTTATCTCTCTGTGCAGCGTCCGTGTGGCATCCGTTGGTGTTTATTCCCAAACTGCAGCGGGTGAATCACAAACACTAGATCCCTTAACTACAGTAGAAGAATTTTGCATTTCTTTCTATTGTTAAAAACTTAATTTTCACCCATTCCTCTTCTCTCCTGAGTGTGGCAGCAAGGAATTGTCAATCATATTGTAATCATAGTGATCACTGTGTGATGTGTTTCCATGAAGCTCCTGTTTGTCTGCCATGTTATCCATGTGTCTCTGTCCAGCAGAAACTTATTTTTGGAGGTGCGTGACACAGACAATTCCTGGATGAAAGGAACAACACAAGGGGGCAGGTGCTAAAATGATGCTGTTTATCTGCATTGAACCGTGCAGACTTCGCAGATGTGTCAAGCATAAACCAAGCTTAAATGTCTATGTATATATGCCCAATCCACTTGTGCAGTAGCCCAAATTTGCTAACATGAATGTGGCTGTATATGACTGGATCTTTCTGACTTTTTTTCGCTTTTTAAACTCATTCCACTTAAATGTGGTCCATTTTACCATGACCCTTGCTGGAGTTGCTGGAGTTGCTGGAGTTTTGACCCCTTTTAGACTTCTTTATCCTTTCCATGAGCCTTGGAAGTGGGTGAAGTTGTGCTAAAATCCTCTACTTCACTGTGCTTCACTTGAGTAAGGAACTAATAAAAAGACCAACTTGAGAAGTCACAACAACAAATTTAAAGCAATAGAAATACAGCATGACTCAAAACCATTCAACTGAATAACATACAAAAAATAGAACAGTTAGCAATAAATGCTATAGCCTAAAAGTTTAGTTCCATTTGACAATTCTTAAACAGGAGAGCTATAACAAGTATAACGTAATAACACTGGAAATGGTGAAAGATAACAAAAGAAACAGTGCAACGTTTGAATCTTCACATGTAGAGTTCAAAAGATTAAGTTCATAGTTCATTGCAGGGACATGCACCTTTGTTTGTCTAAATCATTTTATTACAACTAGTTCACTGTTTAACAAACTTTAGATTTTTATTATTGTTGACCAGTTTCTCATTACACAGCAAAGTTTGTCAGTACTTTGATCTGGAAAGTGAAGATGAGGCTGTATCTGATAAAACTGGCACAGAACTGCTCAACCAGAGGAACGAGCACAGACACGTAGAGGCTGCTTTGATCCTACACAAAGATCAGACCAGTTTAACTTTAAGCTCTTGAGTTTTTCTGGTTTAACAAATAAGGATCAGGATCCCACAGTCCCCCTTTGTAGCTGCTGATTTCTCATTGTCTGCATCATCCTTTGTGTTCTATAAGTCTCAGTTATTCTGTTTGGATGTTCATGAAAACTGAACTCTCTTTTATGTTGCTCTGCTGGCTGTGTTAGTAGCTTCCCTCCAGATGAAAGTAACAGGCAGACCCCCTACGAGCAGCACAATGTAGATGTAGAAGATGAATTGTTTTCGCCTCCAGGATTGGCAGGACTTCATGGCGCTCTGTCGCCATCATCTTCATCCTCATCCTCTTTGCAAATCTGCAGAGCAAACAGAAGACTTGGAGAAAGAACTCATGATGAATGTAATCTCTGTGTCTGCAGGACTGTGGCTGCCACCAACATGAATGAGACAAGCAGCCGCTCGCACGCCGTGTTCAACATCATTTTCACGCAGAAACGCCACGATGCTGAGACTGATAACACCTCTGAGAAGGTAGAGTTTTATCACATCCTCTGTTAACTGATTTAACATCGAGCTGTTATCCTGCTCATCTGTGAGCCCACTGATCACACTGATTTCAGTCCAGTGGGAAATTAGAAATCAATGACTGCTTGAAGGTCACTATGTGGTAAAAAGGAAACCCTTCACCTGTTATAGGTTACAGATTAATATTATTTAAAGCTACTGAATGTTTATACAGACATAAAAAAGGACTAATACAATTAATCGATTTTTCTTTATCAAATTTGTTGGGTCAGATTGCTTCACTAGATGTTATTCAAGACAGGACAATACTGCTTAGAAGCAAAACACTTTAGACATGCTCAAAATTCTCCTGGACACAAAGCTTATCTGAAGAGTTTTTAGATTATTGAACCATTCTAAAAAACATAAGTTTATATGGATGCCTCCTATCTTACAATAAATTAATTGTGGGGCTGAAATGACTCATGTTCTAAATTATGTGTACATTTACATTTTCTGTCAATGTCACAAACTAAACCAAAGTGTATCAAGTGAAGTCTCACTAAACTATATTTGGACTGGGCATAGAATTGTATAAAGCTAAAGCTCTGTACATTCTGCTGAAACTAAACAACTCTTACAGCTGACATCTTTAAATGAATGTATCTATCATGAAAATGTGAGAACTCAAAAAACACATCCTGGACACAAGACCTGATTTCAGGAGCAGAAAATACACAAATTGGCACATAGAAATAGTTCAGAATGCTGGATAAGAAATATTTGAGGGTTAAAATGTTGTTTTAAGGTCCAAATAGTCTGAATACGACAAACATTTCTGCTAAAATTCAAATCCTGCTCCTGCTATGAAAACATCCTGACATACTTTCCTGTATGCCCCCTAATGAAGAAGCAGAGTTTGCTGATTTGTAGGCAGCACATAACACTGCAGAAAACTGACACTTATCATCTGGTATTAAGAGACACCTGAGGGACAGGTGAGCTCTGATGTCATCAGTCTGTGATGATGGAACAAGCACATTCAATGACATATTTTACCAGAAACCAAGGGGAACAGTCATATATCTCATTTTCAGTCACATTTTAAAACAGGTCAATCAGAATAGTGAAATACGAGGCACAAGACTAGTGTTATCGCCAGGGAGAAGCTATATAACGTGACCTCAACAGGCAGGCATGTCATTAATATTGATGCATCTTGGTAAAGTGAATTATGTATCAGAATTCTTTACTTTTCCATTTAAAACAGACTTGCTGTACTGTCTGGTTCTGATAAAACTTATGCTGTAGCTGCAACCAGGCTCACTTCTTCCATTATTTTCAGGCTTCCAATCACTGCTTGAATATGCTGCATCAGAACCGTGACGACCCTGATTGGTCTGGTCATGCTTCTACCAGAAACAAGTGTATCAGTGTGAAGCCTTGTGAGCTTGATTCACCTTATAACAGACATGCTCTGACCAATCCTTCTGCTTTGCAAGACCATTGATCACCTATAAACCAAACAACAGCATAAGAATAACAACAGATTATTTCCATATAGTTTTTCTGAAAGATTCCCAAAAATTGGTTTATGTAACAGTCACAATGTTGAGATTTTATTGTCCAGAAAATCTTCACATGAACAAGACATGCTCAGCAAAGAGATTCAATCCTCTGCTTTGCTCACAGGATTCAGAAATCCTGTGTAATCATTGTATTTTTCTTACTTTTCTTACAGGTTAGCAAAATCAGCTTGGTCGATCTGGCTGGCAGTGAGAGAGCAGATTCGACTGGAGCCAAAGGCACCAGGCTCAAGGTGAGGTGTTTTTTTCAATAATATTTTGGAAATTAGACAGAACAGATATACATTTACTTGCCCTCATGGGAACACTTCAACTTCATCAGCAGATCATCTTCACAGTTTTAACATCATTCTCTGCTTGTTGCTTTGTCACAGGAAGGAGCAAACATCAATAAATCTCTCACTACTCTGGGAAAAGTTATCTCTGCTCTTGCAGAAGTGGTAGGTATTACAACCTGGATTTATTTTTTTTATTATTACTTATTTCAAGAAAAAGATGATTTCATTAGTGTTTAACGAGCTGATCATGATGTCTCCTTTGTTGTAGGACTCTGGGTCAAATAAGGTTTGTATTGTTTCTGCATTCACTCTGATATTGTTTTCATGACATGTATGCTAATAAATACATCTCCCTCTGATGATGCGTTTGTTTTGATACACAGAATAAAAAGAAGAAGAAGGTGGAGAGCTTCATCCCCTACAGAGATTCAGTTCTGACCTGGCTGCTCCGAGAAAATCTGGGTATGTGTCCTGAATGTAATGTCTCTGAAAATCTTTTCATCATGACAAACTGAAATGTTGATGTGTATCATTTTGTATTTTGTCAGGAGGTAACTCTCGCACTGCGATGGTAGCTGCACTCAGTCCAGCAGACATCAACTATGACGAGACTCTCAGCACACTCAGGTAGAGAGCACTAAACATATTTTTTGATGTGTCTTTTCCTCCCACACAGCTGCTGAATGTGTCTCTGAAGGACACTAATGAGACAAAGTGTTGCATAATACCCT
>RPOG01008915.1:0-13005 GCA_008086565.1 Thalassoma bifasciatum | reverse complement strand
TGAATGTTTAGGATAAAATCACCTTTGATTGTCAAAGGTGCTGTGCACCTCAATTTTTACAAACAGACAATTCACAGAAATGGAGGAAAGAGCTGTGAGCTGGTGCTGTTTCCTCTTTCAGTACCCAGGGAGTGTTTTTTATTCATGCTATTTGTCCATTATGACAACTGGACACAGACTGTAAACAAAGCTACAGAGAGAACAGGAATCTGCACAATACAGCAAGTTTATCATACCCAGTTTTTATTTTTTTATCCCTCTTCCCTTGTCCTGACAGAGGAGGGAGTGCTAGTCTATCATCAGCAGATCTATATCAGTACAAACTAAGATAAAAAGAAAACAGTGAGGAGTTAAATAAATTATTTTGACTAAATCAAAAACAGCTGTGATGTAAAAAAAAAAAAAAGCACTGGATGGAAAGGAAAGGGGGTGAATGGAAAAGTGCAAATTAGAGTTTATGTACAAAGTTTTCAGTTATACTGTTGAATAACTACCATATTCCGTCAGCTTCCAAGAGGCCCCAACCCAAACCGGCTTTTACAAAAACAACCTTTGAAGAAAGATTTAAACTGGACATCCAGTGTGAATGAAACTTCAGTCCTATCTTTGTCCAAATTTGCACAAGTAATAGTTTAAAAACAGGTCATGTGAAGTAGCCACGCTTTTAGAAATGTTTTAAACACGAAATTAAACAAAATTGACAAATAGAAACAGGAGTTAGCTACCTGAAAGACCACCACCAAGACCAGAAAGAAGATTTTCCAGAAACAGGAGTAACCTGCTTAATGAATGTGAGGACACAGATTCCCGTTACCACACTGCAAAAACTGAAATCTAAGCAAGTCATTATGTCTTATTTTTAGTAAAATTTGTCTTACTATTCTTGATTTGAGCCACATTTACTAGACAAGGTCATAAAAATGTCTCATTTCAAGTTTTTTAAAGACAAAAATGAGGCATCAATTGCTTGTAGCAAGTAAAAAAAATCTGCCAATGGGATAAGATAAAAGATTCTTGTTTTAAGACATCTTTCTAATTTCAAGAAACTTCAAGGGCAAATTCGTCTTATCCCATTGGCAAATTTTTTGACTTTACACCTCATTTTTGTCTTAAAAAACTTGAAATAAGACATTTTTATGACCTGGTCTGGTGAATGTGGCTCAAATTAAGAACAATAAGACAATTTTTACTACAAATAAGACATAATGACTTGCTTTGATTTCCGTTTTTGCAGTGCATTATCTTTTGTACAACGACAATGCACTGGAAATAATTTGTTTGCTCTAGACAAACCTTTAATGTGACTCAGTGAGGTCAACCACTATACCTCCTTCTTTACAAGCACTTATCACCTGGAGGTTTTTGGCTTGGGGAACTTTCCACTCTGAAACAGTAGATTTTTGTGGTGCGAGTGTTGTGTCTGCAAAACGGTACAAAAGAGTCTGCAAAACAATATGAGAACTGAGGCTGGAATACATGAAGTTCCCAGTGCTGCTGAGTAGACCCCCTACTCAATACATTTGGATCCTGTCACCCTTGCACCATGTGAACGTCCTCAATGAGAATCAGCTTCCAACACATGATCTTACTGATTCCCTTGGTCAGGGACTCTGTAGTCTGGGTCTAGTTAATCTTACATTTAACAACATCCTAGAAAGCATTTTGTTTTTATTTACACCCTGAATGCAAAATTGTCAGTAAGAGTTTAGCCCAGCTGGACTTAGAAGTATTAATTTGTCCAATGCCAGCTCCATCAGCAAAACCAATGTAGCATTTATTTGTAGAAGAATGTGGACGAAAAATGCTGGTGCTTTCCTGAACAGCTCAAGAGAAAGCAGCAGTAAGTCCTGGATCAAAGGTCATGGATCTGAGAAAAGACTTTAAAGCCATTCACAAGACTAAAGTAGTGGCATTGAGTGCCACTAAAGTGCTCAAACGCTTCAATGGAACCATACTTAAGTGGTTTATCATAAAGCAAAAGTGTTAGTGTTACTGAAGCACAGGTTGTGATTCCTGATCAGTGAGATGAATGCTCTGCCAAAAGTCCACGTCTCCTCGCCCACGTACAGTTTCTGAGGACACACACACACACATGCACAGATGTGACACTATGATGACAGTGGACCATTTGGCATGTCTGTTGGCCCTTCAAGCCAACAATTGGATTCCCACACACCCACACACTGATATGTGGCCCTCAGCACATAAGCTGGTTAGAGCAGAAAGTCATCAGTCATGTGGCTGGCGATTGGAGAGCTTTATGAAGATTGATAATCCATTAACCATCAATCCAAAGTTCCCTTATTTTCCTACTCCTAAAACAACTCAATGCGAATAGGACTTCTGTCATTAAACTACTTGAAAATGAGAATTTTATGAATAAAAGGTTTTTGGCTGGTTTCACAGCTGGATGTATTCAGCCCACATCTGTTTGCTATTTGGAAGTTTCATCAGATGACAATTGTCTTTGCACTATGTTTTTAAAGCAGGCTTTAAATGATGTGCAAACCATCAAACTCTGTATTTGTTATCATCTATTACTGTGTCTCAGCTCTATAGGAGAAAGTGGGATCTTATATGGACACAGAACAAGCCACATGGAGGATATGTCTGTAAGTGAATGTGTGTGCTGTGTGTGAATTGATGTGCTGCTGAAGATAAAATGTGCTCCACTGGGATAGAAACAGCTTCACTTAATTTGTCCCTGGACTTGTGTGATGTGAGAGAAGAATCATGTGTGTGTGTGTGTGTGTGTGTGTGTGTTAGAGCAGTGGACAGGATCCATCAGCAGGAAATCACCCACACATGTCTTTTTCTTTCGCTGTCTAATCCACACAATCTTCCCTCTATCTCTATTTCCTCTTTCTGTTTCCTTTCATTACATCCTTCCTTCCACTGTATCATCCTGTCAGCGTCTAGCTCCGACTTATTCCTCATATTTCCTTTCCTTTCAAATCATCTACTTCCCCTTCTCTCCACGAAAGCCTTTGTTTCTCTTCTTGTCATCCACCCATCCTCCTGTTGGCTATTTTTAATCTTCCCATCTGCCCTCTTCTCATCCCCTCTCATCCTTTTCTCATCCCTTCCTATCAACTCTTCGCAGCCACTGAGCCATCATGAGGCCATTTCTTCTTCACCTCCCGGTAATCCAGTCCTCTTCCACTCTGGATGACCCTCCTCTTCATCCTCCCTGTCTGTCCTTTTTTCCACAATAAATCCTTTTTATTGAGAGTAAAGTTAACCTATCCCAAATCCCTATTGCTACATAGTCCTTCATGGTGAGGTATCACCAAATGTCAAAGAGCTGCTTGTTCCCTTTTTTCCCACCCACACTACACAGGCCTACCTGTGATAAAAGAAGTATGGGGTAAGCCCTTCAATCATCAGGCTTGTTCTCTGTGAGGGACGGATCAGAAAAAAGCTCTGCTTGATGAACACACAGACCTTTGTTTCAGGGCATGGGGTTTGCTCAGTTGTTAGGTCACCTCCAGTGGACAGCCCAGGTTTGATTCCGATCTGCAGCCATTTTCTCTCATCTCACTCCAAATACTATCCCTGGTTCTAGCTTTTTCTACTGTCCTGTAATCAGAATAAAAGGCATTCACCCAAAATATAACTAAAAAAAGGACCTTTATTTTGAAACATACGGACACATGTAAAGACAGTTTTTGCATCAAAGTGAATTATAATACATATATTAACACAGGCCCTTTGTTATCATTATATATCCTTTTCAATCATGTCTTCAGACTTCTCTCCATGTTTTTCCCATGCCACGTCTTCCATTTGCTGCTGGATTCAGTCGATGATGTTTTTCTCCTCATTAGCTGCCTGTTTTCTAACTCTTTACCTCCCCATCTCTCTCTCTCTCTCTCTCTCTCTCTCTCTCTCTCTCTCTCTCTCTCTCTCTCCTATATCATCTTATCACCTTTGTTCATCCCTGATAAATTCCTTCAATCCATCCCATTCCAGTCATCTTCCTCTTCATATACATCAGTACAACTGCTCAGCTATATCTCATTTGTTCTAATTAGGCAGCTACACTGGGCTGGATTTATGAGCCAAAACATCACCGATAGCTTCAGGGCTGTAGGGTGACATGGTGAGTGATATTTGATCCATACGGAGAGACTCAGTTTAAGTCAGGTCATAGTGTCTTATACAGGCCTTCATTATGGAGCAGAGCAAGCTTCAGCATAAATTATGTTACATGTTCACTTTGATGTGCTTTGTAACTAACTTTCCCAGGATTTCTAACAAGCCTGACTTTCTTGGTTGCATATTCCTGTTTTGGTTCATATTCAAATAGACTCCACAGAGTCACATTGAGACAGGACATGCTTTGTGGAAAGTGTGTTTTTTTTTTTTCTTTTTCTAACACTTGACAAGTTAAGCAAAAAAATAAAATAAAATAAAGGAAAGAAAGAAAGAAAAGAAACACATCCTTGCTTTCATGTAAACTAATTATTTTCTGTTACTGACCTTATTCCACTTGTACAAAGACTCAGTCTGTCCCCACACATATCAAACTGAAGCTCTTTTGTTATGAAAGCTGTGCTTTAAAAGTCAAGGTCATAGCTGGCTGAACATGTTTGGTTCTGAGAAGCAGCTGTAGCCTCAGATGTAGTGAGGGACAGTTACATCATGTTGTAAACATCAGCACTGGCTCCTCTCACGGACTTCTTAAACACACATATTAAACCTGTGTCCTTATCCTGTTGACATTAACCTCTTTTTCTGCTAGTTTCTTCTATAGGCTTTGTTTCATAAGCATGTTGAGTACATCATAGCAGAGTCTGACCCATCAGACCTGAACAAGCATCATTCATACAACATACATAAATGAAAAACTGGTGTTAAGAAAGATGCCTTAATTATGGGATTGCTTAAAACAAAAATAACAGTAATAATAATAAAAAAATATAAAAAGGGTTGGTCAAGGTATCTTTTCTTGGCTTTGTTGTGTTGTCAGTATGTTTCAGTAGTTCAGTTTGGTCGTTATGTGCTATATTGCCAGACCAAGAGTTTGGTTTTGGCCTTCACAGCAGTGAATCCAACTTGTTCCCTGTAAAGGGTACTCAGTTTGGCCTCCCTGAGGACATGTCCACACCTTGCCAGGTATCTGTGAACCACATAGTATATATTTAAAGGCTTAGGCCTGTCATCCACAGAGAACAGCAGTTATTGTCACTAAAAAACATCTTTCCTGAAAACTCTGGCAATTTCATTTCCCTGTTAGGGAAGGATTTGCAGTAGCGTCTCTGATCTTGAGCAGTTATTGATGATATGGTCGATCCGTAATGAAAGTTCTTTTGTTTTTATCCATGTCCTGGTTGTGTGGGTTACCTGATCAAGGGCAATCTCAGTTCACAAACTTTGTCGGATTATTTTCACAGAGGTTTACTTTGAAAGAATATAAAGGAGGTAAAACTTTCTTAAGTTACGAGTTTACACATTTTGCAATAACTCACATCAAGTGTAACTGTCAGAAAACCTGCATTATTTCATCATAATTTCTGTTTTGCCCTGGGTGATGTTTTCACTCCTGATTAGGTTTAACTCCACTTTTTGCTCAAAATTCGTAAGGCAGCAGTGTTTCAGGTCCAACTCTGATGGAAGAGTGTTTCTAATCCTGTTAGAATAAGTCTAGACATCCCCTATTGACTGATATTTCAGCCTGCTTGCATGACAGTTTTATTGCAATGGTAAAGGTGAATTCTTGATAGTTTTCCTGCAACTGTCCAGAGTTTGAACCCAGCTGGAAACACTCTCTGCCCTCTCTATCCTTTACCCCCTGTCTCTGTCAATACACCAGCTTTCTGACTAAATCTATCTGTAATAAAGTTCTGCATCGACTGAACATGTTCATTCATTATGCATGCTGAAGCTGACACTTCCATCCTTTAATAGGTGCCTCTTTACCCATCTAAAGAGATTCTGACAGTTATCTAAGAGGCTTTCTGCCTTCTGATTTACCTCACTTCTCTTAACACATCCTTCAATCTTCAGTGCATTACAGCTATATCTTCACTGCTCTTTGCTCCATCCAATTATGATCCAATCATCCTGAATGCAGGTTAATGTATGCTCTTAAGGTTTGTCATTGCTCCTCTAATCACTGTCTGCACTTTCCTCTTTTGTATCGTACCTTGTGTCAAGCCCTGACTGCAATGGCGTATGATTAACATGATATGATACAGCGCACAAACAGAACTGCCAAATGCCGAGTGGCTGACTGATCCACAGAGTAGATCCAAATAACAGTGCAAAATGATGATCTCATTTGATACATTTGGGGTAAAACTTGTGCTGAAAAGTTGAGCCATGGCAGCATGTAGCTTTCTGGCTAGTCAAATACTGCTAAACTTTTAACTTTATCATCTAGAAATAAATTAATTGGGAGCAGTAAATGCCTTTGTTTGAATGCCAGAATGTTTTACGTTGATGAATGGTAATAACTCCCTCCATTCACAAGTATCCAAAGATCTGAAATTTTCAAGGACATCTTCAAACATCACACCAGCCTGTTGACATCCAAAAAGGTTGAGCACTTAACTGCAAAGTGAACTTGGTTATCCCAATTTGAGCAGTGCAAACTTGCTGGCACAACTGATAGCAGGGATCAAGTGACAGACAAAGGGAAAGAAGCACAAGATCCTGTATACTAATGTGTCCCTTATTTTCTAAATTAAGAACCTCCCACCTATCCTTTTGGTCATACAATAGGATTTCTGTGCTGTTTATTCGTGTGCACAAATGATTTGCTGAAGAACAGACACTTAGATTGTTCTTAGTAAGTGAAAGAAAGGAGCAGGGCATAAAACGGTGGTGAATTCATGCAATTTGCATGTTTCAGTTGCTCCATCGCCAATATTTTAACTCCCTAATTAAACGTCAACCTCCAGTCTGAAAATGTGAGACAGTGTGGAAGTGCTCTTGTTAGTGGAATGTCCGCTTGAGGTTGGCTCCAGAAGAATTGAAAGTCACATGCATACAAAGTCAAAAGAAAGCCATTTTCACTGCAGAAATAAACATTTTTACAGCCTGTTACAAAAATTGTCCCACATCTGGTTTACTGGATTTTTTCCAACTCAGCCATTTAGAAGTAATTAAGATTCGAAGTTTGCCCAATCAGATGCACAGCTCAGCTCACGTGAATGACAAGTGCCCATTAGCTGTTAGTGTGGAGACTCGCCATTTCCAATATGGCCGCACCAGCTGTTTTACTCCAAAACTCCATTTCAGTAACAGATGGTTGATGTCAAAGAGACCACATCCATTTTCTATACAGCTTATGATATTAACACTGAATTTATATTCAGTTTATTATATTTATAGTATATTCAGTATATCAGTGCAAATGATTTTATTTGCATTCAGTGTGGACATATTACACCTCTGAGGGCTCTGATGTGTGAACTACATTGCGTCTGTCTGAACCAGAGGCCCTTAAAGTTGAATAATGACTCACTACAGGGATGATTGTTAAGTGATCCTGTTGGCATTGTTGTTAAGAAGCATACTGTGCTGCAACTGCTCCAATCTGCAAAGCCTCAATATGCCGTACAGCATATTGGAAGCTTCTTTGAATAATTAATGTCACATTGTTTAGTAAAGCAGGTGATTTATTCCCTTGAAAAAACATTTAAATGACCACAAACACTTTTATCTGGAGCACTGGATGTCACCTCCCACATTAGCGGTTTGTTGCTGAGCAACTCCTCATTATTTCTTTTCAATTGGTCCCCAAAGAAACCATTCATTGGGTTCACTCATGTTCCCAGGTTAGGGCCTGGACACTGTGAAGTAACACTTGGACATTATTTGCTTTAAACAGGTTATTAAGAATCAAATAGAAATCTGAGTTAGAGAATAATATCACAGTGTTGTAACAGCTGGTGATGTAATGAGCCCAATGCGAGTGCAGGTTCTAGTATTTTCATCTTCTGCTAATCACAATTCTACTGGGGTTGAAGTAAGTATCAAACCATTTAATTGTTTCAGTACATCACTGTCCAACACAGATGTGTGGGTGAAGAAAAATGGCTATCTGAAAACGTTACTTTTACGTGGGTTAAAAACTCAGGTTGCCATAAGCACTTGTAGCACTTGACATATCGGTACTGTGTAACTTTACTCCAGCTGGAAACATTTATCAGAAAAAAGAGAGATTTAAACAGTTTGTAGCTTAGTTTAGCATTCAGAAGGTGAGCAGACTTTTTTTTAATAATTACAGTACCTTGTCACTTTGCATCCAGCTTGAACCTTCCTTCAACAAAGAAAATGGTGTTTAAAAAAAAGATCCCATCTCAATTTATGTGCTTCAAACCAATGCACCCATTTAGAAAGACTCACTTTCTTGTGGCTGTATTGGTGGTAAATGGAGTCTTTGTCCAAGAAACAAACTACAGATTCCAGCTAAAGACATTGCTATCTTTCACAAACGGTCGGGATAACTCAAAAACGGTCTTTAGCCTTTTGACTCTACCACAGCAGATAGATGGCTGCCAACCCACTGTAATATTTTAGACTGGTTTTGAAACTTAGAATCTAGAGCCAGTTTGTTATTGGCCAGCGAATCTTTGGACAAAGGAAGACAAAAAGTGAAGACTTAGGAAAAAGTAATTTCTTCTTTGGTGCACCTATACATGCTGTAGAACCTTTGGTTGGATATACTTAAGCACACATCTTGACGTCTTCTGATCTTACTCTCTGTCACACACTCATTCTGTGTTTGAGTTGTAGATTAGTAAATCCCACAGAGTCACGGCTGTCTCTATTCAGTCTGCTCCCAGGATTCACACGTCTGTCAGCAGACGAATCAATGTGTTTTACGAGCGATTTTATTCTTAGCCGTGAGAACTCAGAAGTGAAAAAGTCACAAGTTTAACTTTGTATCTTACAGTGAAATGACCTCGTTTTATGATTAACTTCAGAATTGGATTTATATTACAACTTGGAGATGAAAAGAAATGGAGTTTCCCCCACAAGGGTAGACTGACAACATGGTATATTTTGGCTCTGGGTTTGAAAGCTCATTTTTCATTACAGTGTGCAGCAGTAGGCAGAAACTAATCAATGTCACACACTCACATCATCAATCTGGACAATATTTACTTTTTTTTTTCTCCAGCCCAAATGCTTCCAGCAGTAACAACTTTTGGGTCCAAACTCAGTTCTATTGAAAAGAGAAGTTTGAGATTTCTTTTCCAGGGTTTCATTCCATTTGCTCAAAAACTGCACACAAATCATATCTATATCTAAAAAGTCATTAAATATCCTCAGTGGTAGATCAAAGTATGTGAAGTTATTGTTTTCTGATTTATCATGCCTTTAGCTGATATCCTGTTTTACACATCAAAGCAACCTTGAGCTACGTTATCCCTATCGCTTTGATGGTAATATTTTATAATTAAGACAACATATTTTTAAATGTGGAACCAGTTTCTAGAGGTTTAGGTGTGAAATGTTGTCCTACTTATGCTTGATAAAGGATTACAGCTTCTCAACAGTTAAGGTTCTTTTCTGTAATTTTCAAAACATGATGTGTCAAATTTCCTAAATCTCCCAGCACTGGATAAGAGGTGGGGGGGTAATTGGCAACCAAGTTGGGAGGAAGGAAATAAAATCTGGTACAAAGTTGATTGGTATTCATGTTCACCCCTGAAATGTGCGAACTTTGGGAAAACTATGGGGGTAAAGGTTATGGTCTGGCTTTTGCTGGCTTCCCCAATAAAGGGCAACCTCCAGATTGTGGCACAAGTCCCATACCTCTAAAACCTGTTTATATTTCAAGCATGAATGTCTTTGTACACATACCTTCAGATTCTCTCAATCTTTATGATTTCTTCTACAATAAATTATGGAAACTGTTCTTCTTGAGATTATTCTGAAACTGTTGAGACTTTTGCAGTGGATCCTTTTACTGAACGGGGAACCTGTTTCCATCTGTACCTCTGGGGCTTAGCCTCTTTGGATTGCCCTTTTTATTTTTTATAACCTGTTGCAAATTTACATAACTAGAATATATCCCTCTTTTGAAATGTATCCCTGGCATATAAAAAAGAAAACACTTTCACATTGCTACCCAAACACACACACACACACACACACACACACACACACATACATACATAAAAACCTTGAACTTCCCTTGAACCAGAAAGAGGTGATTACACATCAAAGAAGTCAAATCTTGTGTGAAATGTGAGCATCTAAGTGATTAAAGCCGCAGCAACAACAAAAAGGTCTCCACCCGGGGGGACAGCAGGGTAATGATAAGAGTTTCCTCTGATGATCTCAACCTCTACTTTCATTACATAGTATCAATTCTGTGAAATTACCGGCTAATCACCGCAGGCCTCAATGTCGGACTCTGCAGTTGAAGCATTATGAGGCTGTCTGACAGATATCATCTTAAGGTCTTCAATTACAGTCTTTCTCATCCCATTTTTAGGGCTGTGATTAAAATCCTTTTGTTCTCTTTCCTCGCTCAGTGTCCTTTTGCTCTGATCTGGTCCTTATCTCTTCTGTTGATTTTCTTGTCTCCCTTAAAAGGGCTACTGTTTCCTTTTTTCTTCCAGTTTTATGTATTTGAGTATACACTCCTAATCAAAATCTTTAGGCCAGTTAACCTGCTACACTGATATTTAACCCGAACCCCAGCCTGCTTGGACTGTTTGTAACTTCTTAAATGCCTGTAATGCAATAATAACCATTATTTTTGGATCAGCATCGTAACTCTGCATCAGTTGGTGGACAACTTCATCTTCTGTTTCCAGATCACTCTGACTCTCTCTACCTTTCATCTCCTTAAGTGAGGCAGCAGATGATGACGTCTGACCTCTGTCCTGATGGTTACACTCATCGCACATATAGAGCCATGCGCTGTGACTTATATTGGCATCCAATGGATGAATCTGACTATATAAGATGATCTTGTGTTTTCTTAAGTATCTACCTAGCTTTAATTAGTCAATATTTTCATGTAAAAAAAGTTAAATGAATCATACTTGTGTGATAAGATTTGTATCAAAGACTGATTTTGACCAATATTTTGTTTTCCAAGATTTAACAGGGTGTGTAAATGTTTACTGGTTATTGTTTGTTGATGAGATTATAGATTAAGCTAGCCTTCAAGCAGAGAATGTGTTGTTTTTATTAATAAGATGGAAAGTACAGAGATTCAAGGGGAGAAAAAAACTTTGTGCTTCTGTTCAGTTTTAATTTCCTTATATACAGGATTCAAATGAAGTCATAAATCTTTGCCTACAGGCAGAAAGGAATAGATTGGATGTGTGTGTCTGTGTGTGTGTGTGTGTGTGTGTGTGTGTGTGTGTGTGTGTGTTTGAGTGTGACAAGCGCAAGCCACGAGGAAGGCTTAAGCTGTTGGGTGTGTTTGGGTTCCAGACTGACATTGTGTACATTGTGTTTTGGTGCATTTCCATATACTTGCCTCTTCATTAGCATAGCAATGTAAGTAAATGTATGTGTGTGGGTGTATGTGTGTGATACCTTCCTATTCATATATACATACAGTGTGTGAGCAGCTGATAATAAATCAAAGTCAACTGAATAAAAGAGGGAAGTATTCGGAGAGGAGTGGAATAAAAACTGTAGAAAGCTGAATTTGTATAAATCAATCAAATGTTTTAATATTTTGCTGAGTCATACTTTGGTCTGCCTAAGCCAGGGCTTTTTGTACAAACTGTAGCTGGTTATCACTCTGTTTTTAAGTTTTATTGAGGCATTGTACAGGAAATGTCATATTTATTTTAATGCACTTCAGATCTTGTAATGTCTCAATGTGTTTACCTGTATTGTTTCTCAATCCAAACTTTTGCTTTGGCTGCAAACCAGGAGGATTTCAGAGAAACTCACAGTAGGCAACACTTGTCCACAATGATAAAATGTATCAATGATGCATTTGACAGTGGAAAAAAGGAAGGGGGATGAACTCTTTAGGTTTTCTCTCATCTGGTGTCTTCAACGTCAGCATCCATCGCCTTGTGAGCAGAGACGAGGAAGAGTGATGAGCCCTTTGTTTTTCTTAGCTATTAATTCAAGAACTCATTGCCACAGCTGATGAATAGGTTAACTAGGCAACTGTTCAATCCAGCTCATATGTGTATAAAACATGTGTCAGTGTAGGTGTGGATGCGGATGTAGAAGGTACACTTTGACTTCATTTAGGACGCGATAAAAATAGACAGCATGTTTTTCTTTTCTTTTTTTTCCCTGAATTGGAGCATTGACATGTTTCTTTGTGGGTTGCATGTCCAGCAGAAGTGACAGGGAAACACAGCACTCAGTGTTTTGGGATCAGCCTCAGGAGTTGCCCACACTAAGTGAGTCCGGCTGGCAGCTTTTTATGCCTGTTGAAACCTCATGGACCAACTCCCAGCTGTAATTGTGTCACCCCCTGACAGCGAGAACAATGGAGACGGAAGTGTACAGAACGCTTTGGGCAGACAAACCTAAACTCTAATGGATTTCTGGCAAAATCGGGAGAAATTACTTGAGGGTACACCAAGTTTTTGTCTGATTTATTGCAGCTCTCAGTGTTGGACTGAGCAGTTGACCTAATTGAGGCACTGCAGGACACACTTGTGCACTACAGAGATGGAGCAAATTTGGAGAGCTGTGAACAGAAGTGCTGGACACTGCTCAGCAGTCCAACACAAGCAGAGAGAAGAGGCAGCCAAGGACTAGTTCTGCTCCTCATGGATCTTTTGTCACATCCATAATTGGTCAGCAGAACACAGATCAAGAAAAGAATCATCTTTGTAGGATTGTTTTCTGTCCCATGCCAGACATACCGAAGCCCGAGATGGAGATGTACTTTTCCAAAATGTGACACAGTGAATGTGGACTCAAACAGTCAATCCCACAAGCAGAGCCTACAGCGATTTGGAAGAGAGTCTTCAGTGTTTTATTGAAACAAAAAACCTGGATGAAACCTGCTGATTTTGAAAAAGAAGGAGTCTGGTATGGAAACAAACAGTT
>RPOG01008913.1:0-13006 GCA_008086565.1 Thalassoma bifasciatum | reverse complement strand
TTGTTTATACCTACATTTTAGATCACTTCCCTCCAATTTTAATACTATAACACACACTCCCACCACTACAAACAGGCTGAGGTGCTCTTTTCAGTGCATGATATTATGTAATCAAAGATGGTTCAAGTGTATAAGTTACCTATAGACAACCCTGTTCACCTCAACATGACCTGACTTCATTTGCTGCTGTTGGTTTTTGATGCAGCAGATAAGCAATGACACACACATACACACACAGAGCGTGTAGGGGCTTAATAATAGACATGGTGACAGTCAATCATCACAATCTGAATGGATTAAAAAAGGCTTTTGTCACACAGGCTAAACATTCAACCTACTCAGAGAACAAGCAAAGAGCGAAATAGAAGGAGAAAGAAAATAAAGATATGGTATATACACGCAGAATAAATGACTCACACCAAACTCTTAAAGTATTAAAACCCATTTCCAAGAAATCTCAGATTCCTCCATCAGTTTCCAGCTTGCTTTTAGAGAAATGAAGAGTGTGAGACAGCTGGAAGTGATCAGACGCCTCACTCCAGCTCTCGCTCAGCAAACCGTCAGAGCGCGGCTCCATTCAGTCGAGGCTCAAAGATCTCATTATGTGTTGCACATCATGTAGAGTTTGCTGTTATTGATCGGGCTTAGCTATTACAGCGGCACCAGGGTTGTCCATTAGGGAGTCCTAAAAAGACATGCATGCAGGGATTTTAAATGTGCTTCACACCAACAGCGGTGCATGTAAGGGCAGAGGATATCAGGATATCAGAATGAGTGATGTAGAGTTTCTAGTCATAAAAGCAGGAAGTGAGTCAGCACTTATGCTCACTCCCTTTGACATGTTTCTCCAATGCTTTAAGTGTATCCTTGGGAAACTATTCCTTCAATTGTATGACTGAAAGAAGCGAGAGTGAGAGCTCTTTAAAGTGTTTCTTAGTGTCGCTCGTTGATCTTTGCACCTGTGACCCTTGACAAACACAACAGTAGCTGTTGGTTGTTCAGTGGACTTTATGACAGAGTGATGGCTGCCAATGACTCTTTGGAGTTAGTTCTTGATGTGATGGTTAATTTTAAAGTGTTGTTTTTCCTTGTTTATTTCAAATAATTAAAGGCCATAACGCAAGAGTCTCAAATTCATGGCCCACCACTTGAAATTGATCTAAAATGAAAATGGGAAATAAGTATCCAACTTCTGAGTTGACCCTGAACACATGACTCACTGCATGACAACACTGCATGATCTCCCTGAACCAATTTGGAAAAAAACAAACATTTATAAGTACAAGCAAGTACAAAGTGAAAATAAGATACAAGAAAAAGGACAGAAGAAACACTCAAAAGAAACAGAAAACTAAAGAAACAAAGAAACAAGGCCAAATCACTGAAATACACAGAACACAAGAGCGTATCAAAACCAAAACAGCGGTTACAAGGAAACCTAAACTATGAAATGGACAAAGCATAAACCAAAGACTAAATCATCACATTTTATCTCACTAGAGTCTTTCTTGTTTTGTTCAGTGTCATTTCTTTTCTTAGGAAGATATCGATGAGAATCTCACATACAACCATGATGTGCTCTGTTACTTGCTTAGAAATAACACAAATAAAATAAAATACATTAAATGCTTGCATGTTTTTGCACAAATTTGCTTTTGAATTTATGCGTCCTTTCTGGTGAAAAAATATATCAAAAAAACAGTTGGAAAATTATGTCTATTATAGTCACTTTATTCTTATTTCTGACACAAAATCTAAGAAAATGACAAACAGCCTTGATTGAAATAAAGGCTTTTCTCGTCTCTAGGAACACTTCAAGCACTTCCACATTACTTGAATTATTCACTTTTTTCACTCTTATAAACACTGATCGCTAGGGATGGGTATTTATATGATTTTATCAATATCAATGCCCTTATCTATTCTGCTTATTGAACCAAATATGTATCGATTCCTTAAGTTGGCTTTGCAGGTTTTCTTTGTCAGCAATATTTATAGAGTTAAGTACAAAAATATGAAATTGGTCACTGGATCTGGATATCTCAGCAAAAAATTAATTAATTAATTAATTAATTAATTAATTAAAATAAGTAAAAAGTCCTATGCCACATGATATATGTGTATTGTTTCACTTATTACATATTGTTTTGTTTTCAATTCAGAACCCGGAACAGTACTGATATTTAATGCAACAGCAGAATGCACAGTCTTTTATTATTAATTGTTTTCATTTATCCCACTATGCAACTTGTTAAACTACCTCATTTAATATCTGCATCATTGCACCACTCACTATTGCACGATTGCACCATTATCAGATTGTTAGCCTGTAAATATTAGTCTTGTCTATTCACTATTTTTTTGTGTTTATAGTTGTTGATAATATTGTATATGCAAAATTTTTCTCATGATTATTATTATTTTCCTTTTTATGCCTTACCACTACCTTGTACAAGAGAGCACAGTGTACCATAGCAAATTCCTTGAATGTTCAAGCATACCTGGCGACTAAAGTTAATTCAGATTCTGATTCTGATTCTGATTTATGTTATTGACTGAAGTAGGCGACCTAGTCTTGAAGTGGTAGTGGCAATGCCTTACATTGTATGGAACCTGGAGCTTGACGCAGTTATGGTAACGTCTCAGTGCTGTTCTAAAAGAGTAATTGTGACGTTTTTCTGTGATGAAAGTTGAAATTCTGTTTTGGAACTGAAGCTTTATTAATGCATGCTAACCTCTAGCATGTACATGGGATTTTCCACATATGCTAGCATCAAGCTAGTGTTATGTTTATTATGTTGTTTTTGGTACAACAGGAGATGTATATAATATTGAATGTATTGAATATAAATCTTTTGTGAGACAGTAATGTAGGTTTCTTTTTGTGTTCAGTTTTACAGCTTCTCAAGTAAAATTTCAAGTGGAAAATCTTGAATCAGAGTTCCCTTGGCAAACTGTTATCTAGCTACTGTGCTAAGCTAGCTGGGGCAGAATAGTCAACATAGGTCCCTTAGCTGCAGGGTAATGTAAAGAATCTATAAGGGGAATCGTTAAGTAAAAAGGATAACTAAATCGATGGATTGAACCATTTCCTATTGATTCTTAACAGGAGCCGGTTCTCGATACCCATCCCTTTTCTAATATTGAAGTTATTGTGTTTGGTTACTGGGCTTGAACAAACTTGAGATGAAGAGAGCGTCCTTGAGTGTCCTGAAAGGCGCTTTTAAATAAAATGCATTATTATTATTATTATTATAGAACCCTCCACCGCTGATCCACAGCTTTTCCCATATCAATTGTTTTCTTTGACTATTTTACAGAAACATAGATTAGACAATTCCCTTACAGACTATGAAGACATGCAACATGAGTCTATCATCCAGGGTAAGAACAAACACAAGTTAATTCAGTGTCAGTGTGAACTTGTTGTTCCACTTCTATTTGCGACAGCTCTATTCTTTGAGGCTGCTGTGCCACTCAGATACCGACTAGACTGTGTGGTCACACCTCAAGTCATTTTTTTTAAGACAGACTTAGAGACACGATGTCACACCCAGAATCCTCCCAAACCCTCCCGAGAGAAGCGTTAAAAATATGCCTTCCATGACAGCAGCCTTACATCAGCTAAGCATCTCTTTGTTATGTGTCTGCTGGAGAGTCTGGCTGCTCCTTTTCATATGATTTATTCACTTTTATCTGTTTTTGGAGGGAAAGCTGCAGAGTAGCCAGCCTTGAATACACAGCAGACATAAAAGCAGCTGCGTCTGTGCCACTGAAACAAAAGGGAGAGTATAATGTATTCAAAGGTTGACTTTGTTCTGAGTTACCCCCCAAAAAGTTAAAGTTAGCTTGACCTCTCAAAAATCCTCCAGCACAGCCAAAGTCAGGGCTTGCTGCAGACTGATTGGACAACTTCAGGGTGGGTTCCTGAAGCCAAGAGAGAAAGGAAAACATGTTTGATGAACATTTACCGATTGTAAGAATTCACTGGAGCAAGAAATGAAAAGTCTACCTCTGTGTCTAAACATGCACGTTGGAAAGGTTCGGAGCTTAAACTGCTTTTAAAAGGTTGATGACCTGTGTTATTTTTCTGCTGCAACTTTTAATAATGCAAATGTCCCTTTGCTATTCACAGTAGTGCTTTACCTCTAATGAACACTGTTTCAACACTTCTTTTCTCTGCCATTTGGAAGTGATTGGAACTAAATGGACCACTGAGGTGTGAGGAAAAACTGATTTAATATAGCTCTAATTATGATATTTGCATATAATAAGTGTGAAGGCATTCTAAACAACTGCAGAAATGGGTTTTATGTTTATTGGTTCACATTCAAAGTTCAGTCAGAAACCCACTTTGTGGCTGCTGAAATGATAATTGCTGCAGCAGAAAAACTGGCGTCGAGCTCACACCTCATCACCCCTCAGACTTATTTCAATAATTCAAGAAGTGGTGGGATAGTTCACAAAAATTGAATGCAAGAAATAGCAGTTTTCCTTGTCTGAACATACATACATACATACAATACACAGTTATCCTCAAGCCTAAAAACTATAAAATAGGAGCAAAACACAAATGCCTAGTTTCTGCTGCCTACATACATGCACTCAGCGGTGCATTTATATACAGATAAGGAAATCAGACCTCAGGCCTGGTATGGTGCTGTGTCCTTTCTGGATAAGCAAAGCTGCATTAACCAACATTGACAGATAGTGTTAGTTTGTTGTGTTTGAGCACAGCACCATCGTCTTCCTCTCCCAGTTGAAATTTGCTTGTGCTGAACGCGGGAGAATACAGACACCCACCAAGTCCTGCCAAATCCAACTGTAGGCAATCAAATGAACGAGTTGTATCGATTAAGCCATTCTCAATTTGTTCTCCGTCTGAGGCCCTGTTTACATGACAAGGCTTCACAGCGTTTCATTCTAAAGCGCAAAAAAGAAAATGGTGAAAAAAAATCTGCATTTATACAAACGCTAAGCGACTTCAAACTCTGTAGTACGCATGACAGAACTGTAGATGGAGACATAACTGTAGGAGCCACATACACAACAATCGTATAGAAGCTGAAGAAGAGCTGATCATCAGAAGTTTAAATTGAAAACTTCTCCACTGATTGCAGAAATGGAGCGATAGATGCACACTTTGTTGGAAGTCAGTCAGTAGAGTCAGTCGGTTCGAGCATTGCACCATGAAGGTCTAATGAACATGCGCAGAACTGAGTGTGATGTCAGTGTTTCCACTGAAAACACCAGCTTGCTGTTTACACGGCAACAGTGGAAATGGAGTTTCAGAAAATTCCACTCTGGAGGACGTTTTCAAAAGTTTGCTATTTCAGGTCAGCTGAAACTCTATTACCATGTAAACTGGAGGCTGAAATGCAACAATGCTGTTGCTTTGAAGTTGAAACACAAAAGCCTCGTTTCCACCAGGCAGTCTGGTACGGATCAGTACAGTTTGGTACGGGTCGGATCGGTAAACTCTGATCCTGTGCGCGTTTCCACAGCCAGCCGTACCCTGCTTGATGTGCCAGATGTCGAGAGCCACGTCAGCTACGTAACAGCGTGACGTCATTGCAGCGCTACACAGTGTACCCCGCTAATCGGCGAAGAAGAAATCGGCGGCATTTTAAACAAAGAGCAATGATGGAGGACATCCAGCAACTCTGAACTGCTGCTGGATGTCGTCCATCGCCAGAATAAAAAGTTCTGTGCTCGTACACGACATGGCGGGGTTGTGTTGTTGTTTATGAGCACTGTCGCACGGGAAGTGACAAATCTTTCGACCAATCAACATACTGCAGTGATTGTAGCCCCACCCCTGGGGTCGGTTTGGTACGGCTTGCCACCCCAACCGAAGGGTACTGAAAAGTGGAGCGGTACGGGTTGCTTATTTGGGGACCCGTCCCAGTTTTAGTCTATGGAAATGCCACAAGATGCTTGCCGTACTGAAACGAACCAAACTGATCTGCTTGGTGGAAACGAGGCTAAAGGGATTGCTGTGTTATGACCTCTTGCTTACAGGGTAACATACCTCAAATGGAAACTTTTGAAAATGGCCTCAATAGCGGAATTTGAATGAGACACCATAGCCACCATTGCCATGTAACCAGCAACCCAGAGTTTTCAGTGGTAATACCGACATCACACTCTCCTTTGCAGATACACTTTTATTGTGGCTTCTTTAATTGCCATGTGCAAACCGAACAACAGCAGCAGTAACAATGGTGCACTACCATGTCAAGCGTTTGCTGACTCCCACTTGACAAAACCTGCTTCTATTGCACTATTTCTGCAATGAGCAAAGAAATATTTCATATATATCCCAGCGCACCTCTACTTCAGCCTCTACACTGTTGTCCCCTACAGTTAAATGGCCAACTAGAGGTCTGGTATGGATACTGCAGAGTTTTTTGGCCCTCAGAATTTCTGGGCAAACACAGATCTTTTTCACAGCACTGTTTGCACTTTTGGTTGAAACATTGCTGTGTAAGTGGGGCCAGAGCAATTTACTGACTGACAAAACAACAGAACCCTGTGGTGATGTGATGACTGTAATAGTCAGCCCAGGCATGTATGCAACAACTTCCAACCTTGTTCCTCAAACAACACCGTTTCCTGTCATACAATTTGTTTTGCTCCAGTGTTGCAGAGTGTAACTGATTTGACCCAAAACTTTCTGATCAACTGTTCGAAAAATCAGGGTCAAGTTCATGAAGTTACACAAAAGGTAAGGGAGGAGAAATAGTATGTCAATTCAAATGCATCATTCAGAGACATGAGGCTGCAACACTACAAATTGGCCCCTTTAGTTGGAGGTCAGATTGTGGGTCAAAAACTGGTATACAGGAGGATGTTCTGTCCATCGTAGGATTTGGTAGAAAGGCTGAGCTCTGGTGAGCTTATTTTCTGTTTAGCAATAGGAAAGCAACACCTTTCCAGAAATGTTCCAAAACTTCCCCTGGCCTCAAAATAATCTTAGTTTAACACAACAAGTTCAGTTTTGGAGAAGCTTTACCCCCTTTTGTCTAACTGTTCCATGCCGCCACATATTTGAATGAAATACCAAATGAAGCTTGTCATTGAATGGTTGGATAGGAATTATTTAATCAAGAAATCATTCTCTCCTTTCAGCAGATAAATGAATGCTGAACACCGGCCTGGATTCCTGTCTTGTGCTCAGAGAGCTAATAATGACATGTTCCTGTAATGGTCTCAAGTATAACTGCTGGAGAATTCCAATTAAAAATATTTCATTTGATACCTGACGTTATATGAGGTTAAGCATTTCTTTTCATTCCGTTAATTCAGATGATTGCTTCTTTTTTGTCAGTGCCCTGGTATGAATCATGGAGTTTATTCATGACCTTCCCACTATTGGGCCACTTCTGGAAATATTTCATTTCAATGGAACCAGTTTTACCCATTGAGAACATTCAGGTGTATTCACTCTCATTACCATGTGTCTGAGGTTTATGAAAAGAGGTATTGTTGAGTTTTCTACACTCCCAGAAGTATCACAGCCTTTTACTGACTTATCAACAAGGTCTCATGTATAAGGCTATATTATTTAACCATCTCATAAAACATAAGTCGATATCTTCCCATTGAAATTGTAAACGATAAAATGATGAATGTAAGTAAAACATACATTGATATCTGCTTATCTGCTTAGACTCAACAAAGGCGTCAGTTTACCTTAGACACAGAATGACATCAACATTTTCATGCTTCATTTAACAGCTAAGGTGGGACAAAAAGCAAAGCCTTGAAACATGCAAAAGCCAGAACAAGAAGAGGATTTACTAATTAATGTGTCTGTAATTTATTTCCAGTTTGATTATTTCTCACAGAACAACACTTAAACTTAATATTGGGGTGTGTTTGTCCTACATTTTGGCAAAAAACACTATTAGAAGATTTTTTTAAATTCATTTCCTTTCGGCAAATGCAGGATGTTAAAATGCTAAGCATCACATTTCAACACTTTAGCTGTTCCTTGCAGGAGAAAGGTCAATGTCGAAATGCTGAGCCTTCTTTCAACAATAAGTACTTTCTATCAGCAAACGCTTAATGCTGAAATGCTAAGCCACAACCCTTACCTTAACATCTCCATTGCTCTATTGGAGCAGTGCTGAACAAAGTGACAATAATAAGCCCTGTTTAACGCTGGCAGGGAGCATGCTCAGCATTTCAACATAATAAACCACTTATTTTTCTCTGTACTATTGCTGGAAGGTGTTTTATTTTGAAAAAAAAAGAAAAAAAGATGCTCTTTAAAAAACATTTGACTGTTCCTGGTAATGCACTTGATAATGACTCACATTTTTCAGTCATGAGATACTAAAAAAATCAGCCTACCTGCTCGTCATAATGAAGCTAAGTTACGGTGCAGACAGAACATAAGGAAAACGTGTCTTCCATCAGTCCAAGCTGGAACTGTCTCATTGCAAAGAAACAATCTCAGGGTTCTTACAGATCCTCCAATTACCATTGAGTGGTGTTTTTATGCACTTTGTGTTTATCATGCTTGGTTTATAGTTTTATTTTGAACCTGCCTTCAACAGCTGGTGCCTTAAATTGTGTCTTTCATGAAACTGGTCCATGGTTCAAAAAGTTTGGAGATTGCTCCTTTAAATTACTGTAACCCTTTATAACTCAAACACCTCAAAGAAGAAAAGACAAGCTTTAAGGCAATATCCAAAAAACTATTTGTCCATGTGTAACAAATTTCCAATCACAGACAATAACTGATGCAAACGTGTCTCTTTGCTGTAAATCATCAACCATGTGGACAAAATAAAGAAAAGGTAATGTTTCCTGAAAGAAGAGAAGGTGTGCTCTCAGGGCCTTTCTGCCACATTATTTCCCAATATGATGAAAACAGATGCTAACAGGTTTGCCTCACCACACGGTCAATGGTGTCAACAAGTAAAAGCTCAACTCTGAACTTTCTTGTGCAGATTAATTCGACGCAAGATGTGATCAATCTGCCTTTGGTGCTGCTCATGTTACTGACAGTTACCAACCATCGTCAAGGGATTATCATGTGGTTGTGACCAATCAGAATCAAGCATCTTACACAGTCAGGAGATCAGAACTGGGTAATAAACAGTGCTATATTGGATTTCATTAGAAAAGTCAGTTCCTTGACAAAGACACACTTGCCACTTCTTTGCTGTGAAAATCCACTAATCTTTGAGAGGTTTTTCCAGAAGTCATCTTAAATCTATAGCACTTATAAAAGCAAGTTCTCCAACGTTTCATCTCAAATATAAATCAACAAAGTTACTTTTATTACAGTAATATCCAACCCTAAGTGTCTATACTGTGTCTCAAATGATGGGATTCTGTCAGACATGGTGGAGCTATAAATTTCTGGGAAATGTCATGAAAAGCAGCTCCTTTGTGTCTGTGATGGTGAGAATTGAGTGTATGTCACTGGGACTGCGATTGTACAGCACAGACTAAATTAAATGGGGTATGTCAGGCATCCAGGATGTGAATGCTCCCCATTGTGCAGTCTGTCATTTACACCATAGGCCTGCAGGCACATCACTCAGCTGGCACACAGATCAAGAAATGCCATCAGCTATTGAAAAGGATGTGACAGAGTGCTGCAAAAATACCTGCACACAAGCTCACTGTTGGCTCTCAGTAAAACACTGGACAAGACTTTCAATTATTTAAACTGGCCGAAGCTTCCACCAGCTCTCTCACTCATGCAAACACACACTGCGGCATGCGCAATAACACACGCACAGTTATTCAGCCTCTCCACAACTTTCTCCCCCTCATCCTTCAAAATGACAGAAAACAAGTCAGTTGTTTCAGAGTTGAGCCGCCAATGAAAATCAATCCTTCACCACACACCGACTGTAATGCTCCTCGCGTCTTAATAGAGGCCATATGGACTCGAGTGTGTGGTTGCTGGGGGGGCTTGGCCAGGAGTGAAGCTTCACAGCTCTCCTCTGGCACCGTCCAGCCCCCCTGCTGGAGGGCCACCATCATTAAAAGGATGAGTAGATGAAGGGGAGGATCTTTTCCAACCCCGGGGTGAGCAATCAATCTCTAATATCCAGCGCCTGACAGTAGAAGATCACATCAGGCAGACTGAGGGAGTCGAGAGAGAGAGAGACGGAGGCAGACGCTTAAATATGCAGACAAACACATACTGTCTGGAGGGGAAAGAGTGTGAAAAATGTCAGCTTTTATGCATGTCTGCATGCACACACACGCATATGCACAGAGGAGCCAGTCGCTGACTCACTCTTCACCAACCACAGCTCATACTTCAGCTCTACTTTTGTGTTAGTAATATCATAAACCTCGGTGTAATTGGCTCAAAGTGCGGTGTATGAATGTGCTTTATTCACTGTAATTACAATAAAGCTTCCTTTTCATAGTTAAATTACGAACCCGTCAAACAGTCCTTAAAGGAAAAAACACGCCGTGGCTCTTACAACCACAAGCGCTTTATTTGGAGCATTTAAACCAGGAACCATTTGCAAGGCCAAAGCAATGGAAATTGTTCTACATTGAGAACCTCATTAGTCCCACGTTTTTGTCTTTTTCTAGAGCACAAAAAATCATTATGAAAGACTCCTCCATATCTTGCTAAGCCCTGTTGGATCCAAATTTAGAAAAAGTGGTGCAAAAAAACCCACCTCCTGACTCTCCAGATGGGAGAAAGTGCTTCTCTATCAGCTCAATCCCTCCTCGCCTCTGCAGCACCTCTGATACTGCCTCTTATCCCAGCACAGCAGTCAGATGACTTGGTCTCATACACCATGACATCCTTTGAGACTTACATATATAAGGTAAGCCCATAGGGGCACATAAGTCATGCTTGAACTGGGGGGAAGAAAAGAGCTGCTGTGTAAGATGCTGACCCTCTGTGGGGTAGTAATTCATGAAAATATGTATTATTTACACAGGTGGATTTCTGATTGTTTCCAGCTCAAAGTGGAGTCAGACAGTGGGAGTACGACACAGACATCCTTTAAATCAGGTTTTCCTTCACTCTATTAACACTTCACAGGAGACTTTATAACGCTGACTTACACACAAATACAGGACTGAGAAGTCACACACTGGCACCTGTGACTGGCAAACCTGCCAATGTTGACTTTGAGAAGGTGGAAGATTACCCCCCTACATGTATACGCTGTACTTTCAAGTAAGCTTTTACCCCACATCCAAGCAGTTTTTGGTTGTTTCTGGCTTCTTTTACTCATTGTGGTCTTAATTTTCTTTACAAAGTGAAGTTCTGCACCTCTCTCGCTATAAGCTTATGTAACTCATTTATGTTTTCATATCCTCATCAAATATAAAAGCTATAAATCATTAAATAAATCAGCAAATGTGCATTGATTTCTTATCCATTTAAAAATTTAAAACAAGGAATTAGTGTAGAATCAGAATCAGAATACTTTATTGATCCCTAGGGGAAACTGCTTTTTTAGTATACAGTTACTCTCATTTAAAATGTGTTAGAAGTATAAGAAAGCACAAGTATAAGCAAACGTATCTCACCCAAAAATTGAAATCCAAGCATAAAAAATAAAATAAAATAAAATATAGAATAGAACATTAAGTATGTACTGTCTACTTAAAAAGTGTGGTATATACATGATGAGATAGGTATGGAATATTGCACAAGTACTGACATAAATAAATGATATGTTATAGATATTGCATTGAGTTCTGACATAATTATAGGTAGTTATTGCACTTGTTGCTATTTGTTCATGTTGTTGTTGCTTGAATGAGAGAGTCAACACAAACACAATACAACACATCTACAGGTACCATTAAGCCAATGAAACAAAATATATATATTGGTGGGAGCACTTCATTCAAAGAAACCACAAATTTTGATGTCTGGATTTTTTTTACCCTCTGTGGTCTCATTTTTTTGTTCATACTCATCAAATATGAAGTCCTGTACTTTTGGATTCAGAAAAAATTCAAATAATTTTAAGTGCAATCACAGGCTGCATGTCGATCAATAGAATTATTCTCTTTTTTTTTTTTTTTTACAGAATTTAGCCAGCGCAAACTGTTTTTTTTTTTTTTTCTGCAAATTTTTAAAGAACAAATGAGAATCAAACCACTTGTAGAAGTTCTCTCGTCCTTGCTCCATTGAGACATGAAGTGTCTGTCACTTGTGATGCATTCAGGTACCCTCAAAAAATTGAGAATCTTAAGATTATGCCAGTTTCTTTCAGTTTTTGTATTGGAAAAAAAAGGTTAATAGATGCAGAAATAAGTTGTTTTTAATTACGCTTTCAATGTGAAAAATCTCAAAGAAATTACACATTGGAAGAATCAGCAGAACAGGACAATAAGCTGGAGACTCCCACAAAAATCTGGAGTGTTGGCAGGTGTGAACTGGACACAGCATTTGGTCACATGTTCTCCTCTGGCAGCCACAGTTCGCTCTCAACTGATTCAGTCTTAGTGTATTTATTTTCATTTTGGTGTATTATTATGTATTCATTGTTATAGTTCACACATCTGAGCAGCGGTAGTTCAGTCCACAAGGATTTGGCCAAGTGATCGCAGGATTGCTGGTTCAAGTTGGCATAAACTAAGATTGGGAATTTAATAAATGAAGAAGCAGTTCCTGAGCATTGTCAAAGTGCCCTTGAGCAAGGCACTTGTCCCTGGAACCTCAACTTCTCTGTGTTGTGTGCCACTTTGGGCGCAGCTGCGTCCGCTGAATGAAATTGTGAATTGTTAATATGACCTGTGTGCTTTTCCTTTTCCCTGTTTTTGGCTGACCGCAGAGCTGAGAGCCAGAGAAGGGAAGCAGTTCAACTAATTCAGCTCCAAAGGGACAGAGAGACTGAAGAAGGTCCAACATCACAGAGAGAAAGGGTCAGCCACAAAATGTAGAGCCAGCAGCAGAGCTTCAGATGAATTGGTCAGTATTAAAGAGGAACGAAAAATAAGTCAGGGAAAGAAAATACAAGAAACAGAAAATCAAAGATGAGCTTGCAGTTTT
>RPOG01008912.1:0-13011 GCA_008086565.1 Thalassoma bifasciatum | reverse complement strand
GACGTATTTTATCTCATCAGGAATGTGCAGATGGAAGATTTTAATTTCTCCAGAGAGTTAATCAAGCTCTGAAACCAAACTCTGGCTTTAGTTTCTCACCGTCTGTTCTGCATTTTCTGCTCAGCTCTCTGAGGTTGTTAAAAACAGTTTAATTGAACTAACTTCATTAGAAACCAGGTTCTATCCTCTTGAAAAAAAAAAAAATGACAAGCTGACTGCTTTCCTTTAAAACACAAATAGTTTTTTTGTTTTCTATACTCTAACAAAAGTTCTGGAAATGTCTTTTTCCGTCAGGGGTGCTTGTTGTAAGTAAAGAGAATCTCCAAAACAATAAAAATAGACAAATGACTCAAGTTTTAACACTTCCAAAAAGTTTGTAGGGTGTGTGTGATTATTTGCAGCTCACTTAAAGCTGAGGATGAACATAGTTAATAATAATAATAATAATAATAATAATAATAATAATAATAATAATAATAATAATAATAATAATAATAATAATAACAACAACAACAACAATAATAAGAAGAACTTTAATTTATATAGCGCCTTTCATGGAACCCAAGGTCACTTTACAAGACAAACAAAACAAGACACAAAGTCAAGAGTAGTTAAGAGAGAAAATATCAAAAATGCATAGAAACTGCAACATGTTTAAATAAATGAATAAATAAATAAATAATTTAGGAGAAAAGTTTGTAAATGTTGTACAGGCACACCTCCTGAATAACTTGGGAAGTGATGAACTGGTTAAAGACATGACTTGGTTTAACAAAATACCCAGAGAGGCTGAGAATTAAGATTATGTGACCAAATAGTTACAAACAGTTTGCCAAAAAGCGACAGCCTGGGAGCCAAATAACACCAATGTGCCCTCTTAGGAGCCAAAACACATGCTTGATGCTTTCCTGCTCTGCAAAATAGTAAGCTGTCCCGATTGCTAATTGAAATATGATGAACTGCCATCTTGGGTGGAAAAAAAACATGACATCTTGTACCTTTTGGATCCAAAATACAGGGTTAAGTGTACTTTTGGGCACTAAAACACATACTGAAGTGACGTCTGGTTGGCAAGACAAAATAAACTGCCCCTTTGGCTGGTTAAAACCAATGACTGTATATAGAATGGACAGCGTGCTTCCGCCTGTCACCGTTCTACGTTTTTGAAGCCAAAAAACCCCGTTTCTCTAGCTGCCATTGTGCAGCCAGAGTCTGCACAGTAGAGAATTTCCGGTGGAGCAGAGTAAAAAAGAGAAGTAAAAATATTTATTTCTTCTTCTTCAGAAGGTTTAGTCTCCTTTTGGCTCTTTCCCGAAGTTTCTTATATCCCCTGTAAAAACGACTCACGAACGGCAGCTGTCAACTATCGTAAACGAAATTTATATCACGGTTTTTAACGTCCAATAACTAATGAGAAACCAACTTCTCAGCAAAAAAAACCACCCGAACACCAGATGACATCGTCATACTACCTTAGCGTAAGGATGAGAGAAAAGTTTCTACCAGGTATCGTAATTTTTTAAAGTTTTCCCGGCTCATATCTGGAATACATGGGGAGGCGGGGCTTATGACCTATACTGCAGCCAGACACCAGGGGGCGGGGCATATGACCTATACTGCAGCCAGACACCAGGGGGCGGGGCATCTGCTGGAGGCTTCAGTTTGAGCCGAACGTTGTTACGTCCACTCATTATACAGTCTATGTTTATAACATGATGAACTGCCCTCTTGAGTGGCAAAAACATGCACTGAAGTGCTAGATGGTACAACACTCTAAATAGACCTCTTGGTTTCAAAAAGCGTGCTTAAGTTCCTGCTTTGGAGCCAAAATGTGTGCTTAAGTGCTGTCCTGGTTGGCAAAACACACTTAATTGCCCCCCTGGCTAGTTATAACATAATAAGCTTCACCCTTCCCCCAAAAACATGTGCTCAAGTGCCCTCTTGAAAGGCAGAAACATCTTCTTTTTCTCTTCCACGCCCTTCAAAAAGTCTGTGCACACTACTGCAAAGAATCATCATTAAAATATTATATAAAAGTGTATCATATCATTTAAAGATTCAAAAATTTTTGGAGAAATCTATGCAAAAGAGACGAGGACCAAAACCAAGACAGAATGAGATCTTCAGGCCTTCAAGCTTTACTGCATTAAAAACAGAGATGACTCTGTAGTGGAGATCACAGCATTAAGTATTTATTGTTGAAAACCACATATTCTGGTTTCAACATTTGATTTCTTTTGGGCTGTAAATTATTATAAACCATCACATTCTTTATCTACTCACATTTTTTTACTGTCTTTACTTTAAGGGAATGTGATTATAATATGTTATATAATATAAGTTATTGAGTCTCTGTTCACCTGATACAAAACGGTTTTGTTTGTGCTCCAGAGGAAGACATTTTCTCACTGTCCTCTCTTTAGTATGAACTGTTTGGCTTGAGCACAACTGTAACCATGGTGACATCAGCCTGTCGTTTATGAATGAACAGATGAGAAATACTCTGGTTCATGATTTCATTAGAAGTGATGACAGGTCTGCGTTCAGCGTTGACATGTGTTAACCTCTCTGCCTGTGAGCTGCTCCTCACTCTCTCTCTCTCTCTCCTCTTTAACACAGAATATTTTAACTCTGTCATTCTCACTTTACCTGTTGCTCATCATCCTCCTATTTTCTTCATCTTATTCTTATTTATCCCCTTTCCTCCTCCCTGTTCTGTGGTTTTGTCTCTTCTCTCTTGTTTTTTTTTTCATCCTCTCTTGCACCCCCCTCCACCCCATGTTCAGCCTTTTACAGCGCTGCCCCTCTCACCTCGGCTGGTATCATTCCCATCATGCAGTCTCTGTGCCCAGATGGACAGAGGGATGAGTTTGGGTTCCTGCAGTACAAGAACTCCACGTAAGTACACGGCTGTCAGCATTTCAAAATCTGTCACCTGAAGTAAGGGTTGTGGCTCAGCATTTTAACATTGAGCCTTTCTTGCTAGAAAGTGCTTAATGTTGAAATGCAATGCTCGGCATTCCAACATCCTGCATTTGCTGACAGGAAATGCGAGGATGACACTTTCGATTTTATCTTTATCTTACCTCCACATGAACGTTAGAGGGAATAAGTTACTTTAACAGAGCCTCCCTCCTCCCTAACACATTTACGTTTCCTCACCCCAATCATCTGTAACTGGACCAAACCAAGAATGAAATGCATAAATATGGATGTGTTCCTGTTTTAAATATCCCCTCTGTCAGTGTGACCCAGCTGCTGGAGCGGATCAGTGAAGTGGTCGAGCAGAATCGGCTCTTCACGTCCGACCGGCCCGGTTTTGGACAAGATCTGGAGACGTTACAGCACCACCTGGAGACCCTGAGCTCGTCCCCGTTTCCTCCAGACTACAACTTCAACAACAGCCAAGGTCTGATCCACAAACTGTCATTCAGGAGTTACCACTGTGACTTTGTTTTTCAGGTCTCTGTAACTTCACATGAAACACATAAAAACTAAAGACCTCAAAAAGCTTGTGGTCGTCTGTCTGGCTGACCTGTCCTCTGCAGCTTTGGTTCATATTTCCTTGTTTCTTTTTGTGCTTAAATGTGTCTGATTGACATGATTACTGAAGCCAGAACTTTGTAAACCAGGGGTGTCCAAACTTTTGTCTAAGTGGGCCTTATTGCTCACTGTGAAAATGACCAAGGGTCGACGGCTCTAACAGACACGTTTCTTAACAGTGAAAGTAACAAATGAGTGCTTATTTTGAAAACTATTTCGTTTGGACAAAAAAAAAACAAATAAACAACCATACAAAAAACTCTAAGTTTAGTCAATCATGCTAGGGTTATTATTGCAGACCTATGAGATAAAACCAAACTTGAGAAAAATGAGTCGTTTTTTATGGTAGGATCAGATCTGGAATTTATCATGTTTGTTTACAAGAACATTTTCAACCCCAACTATTTCCGCTCCTGCGTTCTGAACCATTTAGTGCATCAAATTTTGTCTTTTCTTTACCATTTTATAATTTTACTTCAGTCTTTCATCCTCTCATGTGTTATTCGTTAATTTATTTGATGAAGTGGCCAATACACAATCCAAATTTATGTGAGATGTTACCAGAGATACATAGGTTTTTTTCAAGCATCTGACAGAAACTGTAACTGTACACATTCAGAAGATGATATATATAAGTCACAAAATTAATACATGGGTCAATGACGTGACTTCCCTTTTTTTGTGTCCGAGAGCAATATTTCCTTACATTATGAATTGAGTATTTCATCACATGTATTTCTTTATTCTATGAAACCTGTGTTATTTGAACACATCTTTAAACTATAAAATATAACGTGTTTTTTTGTGTTTTTCCAAAATGTCAGGTGGTGCAACCATCCTGACAAGTATCCACAGTAATTAAACTCTAAAAATTGAATGTCAATTATTGTTAATTGAAATTAAAAATACAGTGGCATTATTTTATGCTTGAACCTTTTTAAATAAAACATTCTTTGCAAATAAAAAGAATTTTAAAGCTGTTGAGAAATGTAAAAAACTTTTGTCCCGTAATTTTCACCTTATCAAATGTCAGAGTGGTGCAACCGTAACATTAGACTTTTATTTTAAAGTGAAGAGAATAAAACAGGAAACAGGAAACTGCATCAGCCAGAGGAGCCCAAATGACATTTGTGACCAAGTGGAAAAGTTTGTAGATTTCTCTGAAACACTGATAAAAAAGTTTTTTTCACTTCATTGGTGACTGGAACAATTTCCATGTCAGGTGGTACAACCAATGTAATAATGTGAAATGTTATTTTAACATCAAATTATTTATCTTATTCACAAATAAAAGAAATGAAACACACAAAATGAAAATGTATGAGTAACTACAGACACTTGAGAGATACTTGCCAATAATTTCACACAGAAAAAATAACAGGAACATATAAATATATTTTCATATATTTGGTTGCACCACCTGACATTTTTGGGTGCTCAAATTAAAAATACTAAAAAATAATGAACCTAAAAACTTTGAAATGTTGGTCAACTACTGAAATCTGTTAGAAAACGTAATTCTTCACTCAGACATATGTTTTTTATCCATTTTCAAAGAACTTTTTAAAAATAAGTTTTTAGACCCTCTTTTTGTCATTGACCCACATATTAAACTGAAAACTGGGGGCCGTATGAAAATAGACGGTGGGCCACAATTGGCCCCCGGACCTTGGTTTGGACATCCCTGATGTAAACTATCCACTAACTATTCAAACTAATCTCGAAACAGTCACTCTTTGATATCATTTGAAATAAGATCACAAATCATCACAAAAAAGGTTATTTTCAATTCTTGAGATAGTTTTTTCAGATTTTTCCAGTGAACACAAATCAATGTATAGCATTAACCCTTCATGATCTACCATACAAATTCAGACAGAGCATAGCTTTACATTTTTACATGCTGCAGTGTCTTTGTACATAAAACTTTTGTTGTACATCAATACAAAATAATTATAATCAAACTAATAGACTTAAGTCCAGACTAACTATATAAATTGCTAAAAGTGCAATAAACCAGAAAAAAATAAAATTTTACACATTTTTCTGCATACAGAAATGTCATAGCTGTATCCCTCAAAAATGTTAACGTAAAAACATGAAGACTTGTACTCAGTGTGGTCCAGATTGTAATGTTTTTGTTGTTTACACTTTATACTGGATTTCTACAGGCTCATAGGTGAAATGAAACGGTGCTCTTGAATGTAAGATGAAAGTGTAACTTCCAGATTTTATAGGCAAAAAGAATGATCAAACTACCTACAGGGCTCTAAAGGGTTAACAGTGAATGAGAAATGAGTTGAGAAGAGCAACAAGATCTGTCCTTTTTCTGTGCTGAAAAGTAAGTCTTGTATTTATTTAGTAGCAATGTTTGACACTTGAGCTGGACTGTCTGACAGAAAAAGAAGGTCAGAGCAGAAAAAAGCTGAACAGGAGAGTGAAAGAGCACGGGCAAACACAGGTGAGACATTCTGTTTGTGAGAATGTTCATTCCAACCCACATGCAGCAGTTATTCTGCAGTGATCTGTTCTAAACCTGAGAATCTGTCAATAAAATGAAGAGCCAGGTTATGTTTGCTCTGCTTAGTGAGGTTGGAGTTGGTAGATGAGCACTGGTAGGACATAACCAGGATTCATTAACATTACAGGTTACAGATATGTCTCAGAGCACCAAGCTGTGAGTAACACTGAACAGATGTTCTGCTCACCTTCTGGACACTAAACTACAAACTGAGTTTACTAAGTTTGATTGTTCTCATCTTTCAAACATCAGTGCTACGTAACTAAAATGAGTAACTTGTTGCTTTGCATCCTGGGAAAATTTGTCCTGAACAAAGAAAAGTAGAATTAAAAAGTAGGTCTGCTCTTCAAAACAAACACACCGTAGTAAAGGTTGTGTCAGCAATAATTACCAATCAATCTCTTTGGGTAAAATAATGGTCAATTTAACTTCAGTGAAAAAAAAACCCCCAATCATTTATGCACAAATGTTGTTAAAGCTACTCAAGGAAGCGGATGGTTTACAAAGATTCTGGCAACCCTCATGGATGAAGACTTGGTTCTTGTACATGTCATTTTTAAATAATAGTGTGCTGAAAAGTTTTAAGACTTTCCGAACTAAAGTCCACGTCTGTAAATTTTCATTCCTTTGTAGTTTCTGGTGATATTTGACATATTCGTATTTGTAACAAAGTCCGAGTACAGGTCAACCAACAGTCACAGAGGATTAATTGAGTGTGTTTTTTCTTCTGTGTGTGTGTGTTGTGGTTTGTGACTCTAGGCTTCACGTTGGCCAGTGTGTTCAGGAATCAAACTGCTTTCCGTCAGTTTCTGCTGAAGAATCTCTCTCTGTCAGACTCAGTCAGCAGCTTCCTGCTGGACACTCCTGTTAGCCTCCGAGAGGTGAGCACTCTGACTTCACTCACACACTTCACCTTATCTGACCTTTGACTTTGCTTTGTTTGTCACCTTATTCTGGAACGATTTTACAGTTCTTCATTAACAGAAATAATTAAAGCTGAGCCTCAAATCATCCTTCTCTTACTGCAGGACTCTTACTGTATGGATAAAATACAGAAAAGGTTTTTAAAAAGTTGCTTCAATAACTTAAAACTTCATCAATGTAGCTGTGAAGTCTGTGTGGCTTGATACACAGTGACTGATTAAAAATGCAGACTGATACTGGGGTCAATTCAGAAATTTACAAATGATCTTCACGTGTTGTTTATCATCAGAGCAGCAGTAAGAGCAGGCAAGTTTCTGCAAACATCTGTTTTAGGAAAGTAATAAACTCTACACTCCTTAAAACACGTGAGCAGCCAAAAAACAAACCAGCAACACAGAGATTTTAAGAGATTTCTATGCTTAATAACGTAACTCTGATAGTTAAGGATATTACACCACACATTAAGCTTTAAAAATCTGTGTGTGTGTGTGTGTGTGATGTTATGTGTGTTTCAACAGGTTTACAGTCTCATCTTTGGAACATCTCTCAGGGATGGAGGAGTTCAGCACCTTGGGGTTAAAGAGAAAAGACAAACACCTGAAGATGAAGTTCATCATCTGCAGGTAAGTTCATGAATATATATACACACACACACACACACACACACACACACACACACAAACACTCATTTTTGTTTGTTTTGGGCTTTCTCAAAAGAACGTATATGTTTGAGGCTATATCAACACCTACACAGTTATGACTACATATGACCTTTAGCTTTGATTACAGCGTGCATTTACCGTGGCATTTTTTCACTAAGCTTCTGCAGTGTCACCAGATTTATTTCCATCTAGTGTGTCATTAATTTTTCACCAAGATCTTGTATTGATGATGGGAGAGTCTGACCATTGCACAAAGTCTTCTCCAGAACATCCCAAAAAATTCTCAATGGGGTTAAGGTCTGGACTCTGTGGAGGCCAATCCATGTGAGAAAAAGATGTCTCATGCTCCCTGAACCACTCTTTCACTACTTGAGCCCCATGAATCCTTGTATTGTCATCTTGGAATATGCTCGTGCCATTAGAGTAGAAAAGCTCCATAAATGGAATAACTTGGTCATTCAGTATATTCAGGTAGTCAGCTGACCTCATACTTTGGACACATAATGTTGCTGAACCTGAGCAACTGCAGCAACCCCAGATCATAACACTGCCCCCACAGGCTTGTACAGTAGGCACTACACATGATGGGTGCATCACTTCACCTGCCTCTCTTTTTACCCTGATGCGCCCAAGATGATGGTTCTCCACCATCCTTCCAGTTTTTGATAGTGTGTTGGACAGTTCTTAACCCAATTTAAGTCATTTCTACAATCTCCTTAGTTGTTTTCTCTGCTTGATTCATGCAAATTATTTGGCTCGTCTTAAACAGACTAACATCTTTTCTATGACCTCAGGATGTGTCTTTCATCATGGTTGTTTAAAAAATTAGAAGTTACTCATTGCATCATCTGGGGTTAAATAACTTTTTTTTCCAGCTGAACAATCATCTCCCATGCAGTTATTATCCAATAGGAGGCTTGTATCTATTTGCTTAGTTAAATGCAGGCGGTGACTTTTTTTTTTGGCCAGACAGTGTATATTGGTAATCCTTTGATGTCACCTTCGGGACTCTGTGGTGCTTAGCTCCCTTTGTAGAAAATAAATACTTTCAGCGAAACACTCTGTGGGCTCACTGCAGAGTCAGTGTGAAGAGAAACACTCGGAGATGAGACTTTAGACAAAACGCAGACAGCATGTAGCCCGGTCTGAACTGAGTCATACACAGGGTTTCAGCTTTGATTCAACTGAAGAGTCTCATCAGTCATTTTTATCTTCATGATTTTCTCTTCAGGTTGTTTAGGACCTCAGCTCAAGTCATTTCCGTGCTGAAATGTTGGTATCAGAACATCACCTTGTTGAATCCACAGCATGAGGCTGTGGTCTTACAGTAACAGACTGTCTGCTTCACATCACAGAGTCTGTATTTACCTGTTTGCTTCAGGGGACATTAACACTTCAAACTTTCACAGATTAGCAGTGTTTTCATGAAAACAGAGCACACTCAGAGGCTGAAGTTGAATATCTGATGTGTCTGGGGAAGCTCAAGAAAAATTGTTATCACATCTAAGAGAACAAACATGATCCTCTCACCCTGACATACTCTGCCAAGATGATCCACTTTCAGCTCCTCTGCTGAGCTAACTGGGTTCCTGTGAACCTGCAGGCTTTGCTTTGAGTGCCACTGTGGCTTAAATTTCAGTTTTTCACTTTAAGAGTTATAGTTTAGGATCTGAAGAACTGTCGCATGTAAAAAATGCATCTGCTAACTGTATACAGATGTGCTGTTACATACCCCGGCAGAATTTATGACTTCTTGACCATTTTTCAGAGAATTTTAATGCTAATACAAAAACTTTTCTTTCACTCATGGTTAGTGGACCTGCCATTGGCTACAGCAAAATATAGTGAAGGTTCTGGAGTGACCATCTCAGTCTCCTGACCTCAATATCATTAAGCCACTGGGGGAGATCTCAAACCTGCAGTTCATGCAAGACAGCCCAAGAATTTACCGGAAGTGGGGGGGGTTTTTGACAAGGAAAATTGGCAGTTTTACCATCTGAGAAAATAAAGATACTCACCCACAACTACAACAAAAGACTCTAAGCTGTGACTGATGTTTAAGGTGGAAATACGAGGTATTAAGAACTGGGGTATGTAAACTTTTGATCAGGGTCACTGTGGTACTTTCTGTTGTCATCATGATTTAAAAAGAATAAACACAGCTGCTTTTTAATAAATGACTTGAAAGAAAGGTGGAAAGGTGTACAACTGTATCTGAGTATCAGGGGTATTGAAAAAACATTAAAATTCTGACGGACTAGACTTCTGTAGTTATTCACGATCAGTTTCATTTTCTGAACAAGGTTTTTATTCCTTCACTGTCTCTCTCCCCCCTGTGTAGGAGCAGCTGCTGGGAGACGTTCACAGTCTGGGTGGAGGTCTGATACATAAAGCCTTACATGATCCATCAAAAGCAGCCCACAGACAGGCTCTGCTCAAACTCATGACCCACGCTTTAGGCCTGACCAAGGTCTCAGGGAACCAGAAGAACGACCTGCAAGGCCTGAAGGAGGTGGAGGTAAACCTGCTAGCTCATCTTTACTTAAACAGGCGTAAATATCCTGAGATTATCTGGAAGATGTCAGGACGTGTGAAAAGAGTTCATAGAAAACAGTAAAGTGATGATACTTTTGACCAAAAGGCCTCCTCACAATTGAAGAATTACAGCCTGAAACTCATTTCAAACTTGTCTGTAAGTTTTTGTTGTATTTTTATTTATGCTTTATGTGATAGTATTTACTCAGAGTTTTAAGAATGAACATTAAACCTTGATATTTTCAGGTTTTAGTTCAGTCAAATGAATTAATAATAACCTGTAGTGGTTCCTCCACAGGGGGTCCTCCTGACAGGGGCCATGCTTGAGGTCCTCACCTGTGGGGACGGCGGAGCCAGTGAGCTCGGGAAGATAATGTTGGTGTCGGAGAAGCAGCGTCCAGTGCTGCAGGCCTATCGCAGCGCAGTGTGCAGCGGAGGGGAAGGTCAAAGGTCAGAGCGCTTCAGGCAGATGAGCCATGAGCTGAGAGAGCAGATCAACATGCAGAGCGTCGCTGAAAAGGTACGGAAACACCTGCTGCAGACTCAACTGTGCCAACAGATACTCAGACTGACACACTGAATTAATTTCACAAGTCTGGAGTCGTTATCTAGTTTCCCTTCCATTTTGTGTAAAAGTTTACGACTTATTTTAACACAAAACAATGTTATCAGAGTTCAGTGCAAAAACACAGAGCTATTTTCTCATTTCAGTGGTCAGAGTAAAAAAAAAGTTCAGCCTTCTCTCTACCAACAGATCAAAATCAAGAAAATGAAATGAACTCATGAAAGGGAAGAGCCTTTCAGTAGAGCTAAAAACTTGGGTCAGTCTTTTCCATCATGATCTCTGACTGGATCCTGATTAGTTCGAAATACAAACACCATTCCATTAAAGTTGGAATGTTTTGGAATACATAAATTAAAACAAAATACAATGATTTACAAATCCTGTTTAACCCATTTTTAATTGAATACACTTCAAACACAAGTTATTTATTGTTCAAAATGGGACAGGGCCACGTTTATCACAGTGTTACATCACCTTCCCTTTAACAACACTCAATAAGCGCTTGGGAATTGAGGACATGAAATCTTGAAGCTTTGGAGCTGGAATTCTTTCACATTCTTGTTGATCGACAACTTAAGTTGCGCTTTGTTGTCATATTTTGCACTTCATAATGCGCCACACATTTTCAGTGGGAGACAGGTCTGGACTGTAGGCAGGTCAGTCCAGTAGCGGCACTCTTTCACTACGAAGCCACGCTGTTGTAACAGGTGCAGAATGTGTCTTGGTTTCATTGTCTTGCTGAAATAATCAGGGATAAAAAATATGTTGCTTAGCAGCATGTGTTGCTCCAAAACCTGGATGTAACTTTCAGCATGAATGCTGCCTTCACAGATGTGCAAGTTACCCATGATGCCATGCGCACTAATACAGCCCCATACCATTACAGGTGCTGGTTTTTGAACCTTGCACTGAGAACAATCTGGACTGTCCTTTTCCTTTTTTGCCCAGAGGACACCATGTCCCTGATTTAAAAAAAAAAACAATTTGAAATGTGGACTCATCAGACCACAGCAGACTTTGCAGCCCTGCTGCCCATGTGCACAGGTTTCTCCAGATTCTCTGAATCTTTTTACAATATTATTGACTAAATATGATGGAATCCCTAAATTCTTTGCAATTGAATGTTGAGGAGCATTGTTCTTAAACTGCGCAGTTGTTCACAAAGTGGTGAACCAGGCCCCATACATAGGTCTTTCGGGGATGCACCTGTAATACCCGATCATGACACTCACCTGTTTCCAATGAACCTGTTCACCTGTGAAATGTTCCAAACAGGTATTTTTCAGAATTCTTCAACTTTCCCAGTCTTTTGTTGCCCCCGTCCAAGATTTTCAGAAATGTGCTGCAGGCATCAAACTCAAAATGAGTGAATATTTGCAAAAAAACAATGAAGTTTTTCAGTCTTTACAATAAATATCTTGTCTTTATAGTGTGTTCAATTGGATATAGGTGAAACATGATTTGAAAATCACTGTATTCTGTTTTTATTACATTTCACACCCTCCCCCAACTTCATTGGAATCGAGCCTGTAAAACTCAAGTATTGAGCAGCTAATGCCAGGACATCATACCTTTTACTTTGTTTGCTTTTTGCCAAAATTTCACAACTAATATCAAGCATCAAGTAAACACAGTAATTCAAGACTGAGCAGTTTGCAGAGTTTCTAACTCACATCCTGTATGTAGGTTATGTTTGATGTGGGGGGGGCCACTTAGGGCAGGTTGAATCCTGTCCTGATTGAACCACACAGACAGAGTGATGCTCACATGCACCCACACACGTAAACACGTCCACTGGAATGAAAAGCTTAGAGCAGCGGAGTTATTGAATTCATTCCTCTAACTCTCTCCACCCTTCACCCCTCAGCTCCACCTGGAGCAGCCCCACTCTCTGGCCCCCCTCTCCCAGTCCTACCTCAGGTCCCTGTTGAAGGACCTGGCAGACATAGAGAGACTCCTCAGGGATGTGGACCTGCTCTCTGGACTGGCCCGCCTGCTGCCCAAAGGAGCCTGTGCCGGTCGGACCCAAACCCCCCCCACAAACATGACCTGGCCCTTGAACGCCACCACCTGGGGGCCCAACGCGACCGACACCCCCAGAGAGGAAGAGGAGGGGGAGGAGGGAGGAGGGGAGGAAAGGGCGGAGAGTGGAGGTGGAGGAGGTGGAGGAGGAGGAGGAGGAGGGAAAGGGAAGGAGGAAGCTGAGAATCCTCATTCTCAGTTTTCAGCGTTTGTGCAGCTGTGGGCCGGACTGCAGCCGA